>JBBPUC010000588.1:0-15086 GCA_038094375.1 Tubosaeta aff. heterosetosa
GGCGTCGGAAGGATGGAAGGAGGCGTCGGTATGTAGATCGGATCAGATCGGAGCGCCACCACGCCGCGCGCGTAACAATGGAACTATACCGTATTCGTAAATGAAAGGTCCGAAATGAAAACAGTGCGATCTCAAAGAGATCGCTCCGGAGTTCTGTTCGCGATCACTCCGGAGTTCGCCGGAGTTGCATTTTGACACATTCGAACCTGAATAAAAAAATGTCCCATTTGACAGTTCCCGGCAGCACTGTGCTAGGTCTCCAATGCCTCCCTCACCTCATTTGCTAAACATACACAGTCGAGACTTTTAGCCCTCCGCCGATTATATTTTTAGCGTACAAGGCGCGGCTAACTAGTGAGTCCTTGTAAGCTAACACAGTAGTAAGGGCCATAGTATGTAGTGAAGTATAGTGCTTACCTCCAGTCTCATTTACTCAACTGGACTTGCGCGAAGTGCGTGGTCGGAGCGTCCAAAAAAGGAAATTAGAGAAATATCACACTAGTCCGAACGGGCTGGAATTCCGAACTTCTCCAACATATGTCAGACCCGTACTTGATACCTGGAATGTTCCAGACCATGTACAATTACTCAAGTATAGCATCAGCCTGGGTACCGAACACTGAACAGCGAGCAAGTGACAGTTCTGCCGTACGTAACGAGCCTAGCCTCAAAAACAGTTTAATGTTGAAAAGCAGAGTTTATCGCAGGTCTTTTTATTCGCTGAAAGATGGGGTTTAGATTATCTCATCGTCACCTGTTCTATTCATACGAGTCTTCTAAAGCCGAACCGATCCCCAAAAGTGGCGGCGTTGACTACAACTATATCAAGGGACTGCAATGTTTGGCTGTGAGAATGACCTTTTTCGGTGATATCATCGATGTCGTCATGATTATTTTGTATGAACTGACGGGGCAGGTTTGCGCCCAACACAGCGACCGGCCGTTCTTGATCGCGAGATCTCACTCATCTATTCTGGCATATCCCTCCAAAAAATTCTCAACCCGATCATGGTATGACATCCCACTGCGGTACCAAACACCCTTGTCCCCAACTCCGCTGGGAAGTCTGTCGTTAAATCCATGATAATATTTTACTCTCTTTGAGTTCATCAAGTATGTGGTCACGAAAGAGGCGTTTATTTAATCGAATTTGGTGCAGACAGAGACTCGATCAAGGGCAACGAAAGCCCTACCCTACTATTGTGGGAGTCAGGGAACGCACGTGTGTGTACCTAGGGTACGCCGTGACTCATTGCGGAATCTGTGGAGAAAAGTGGTATTACTATAGCATTTCAATCTCTTAACGAGGTCACACGAGGAAGATGGGGGTTGAGACGAAGATTGTCTCTTATCTCTCATTGTGTCCTAGTCCAACTTATATACGTGTCTAGAATGAAGCATGTGTTTCTCACTATGCACGGACCAAGTCTCACTATGCACGGGCCAAAGTGTAGCTTGTCCCGATAAGGACTTAACACAATCAGTTCGTCTGTCACGCGTCGAACCTGCTGTTGACGAACTGATTTTTTTGTCGCTCGTGTCACGCGTCACAGGGCTGACGAATTGATTGAAGTGCTACAGAATGTCTCCGTCAGCCCACTAATGTTTCACTGATACAGTTTCGAACCAAGTGACATACCCACCGCTGGTTGACGCATCCAAGTCGACAATAATAGTAAGTACTTAGTAACAGAGGTACGAGCAGTTGAGCCAGTGTTGAGTCATTTATGGGTAAATTGAGATGCATCGTCTCAGAAGGATTTGACACTTAACTCACAGTGGTCCACAAAGAACTCCATGTGACACCCAAAACCACACGTGTGCTACCCCGGTCCACTGGAGAGCTTGGACGTCTTTGGGCAGTCAATATCCCGCAAGCTCAAGATATGCTTCGAAACCTAAAGTATACTCAAACCTGAATAAAAAAGACTCACTCAGCGGTTCCCGGTAGTGCAATGCGCCCAGTCTATCCATCCAATGCTTCCCTCGCCTCATTTGCTAAACATATACTATCGGGATTTTTATCACTACGACAGACTGCTGCGACGCCTCTGCTGATTATGCCAGACCCATATTAGTGAGGACCTCAGTTTGGACGCCTAAAGCACCTACCATCGTGTCCAAAGAGGTCTCAATCCTCCTACACGACCTTAAATCAACCATCTTCTGTTTCTTCCCGGTCGTCAACTGCATTATGTGTTATCAATTATACATGCAAACCCCTCCATGCTGACTCAGAAATTTTAAAAAATTGATTTGTTTTCAAGAAAGTATGAGTTATATGTCATGTAGAGATCTCCTTACCGCCATGGGCATCATGAACCCGCTCACACCTATTATGTTGCGATCCACTGTATCCCGACCATGGATCACGACTCCACAATATTTCATTCGCTCACAACTCTTTGTCCGTTCCATATGCATGTGAATCCTGTATTAGTTACAATTGAAAACAGTTAGGACATGTTATAAAACGCACAAGGTAGGTTTCCACTGCAGCACTTTCGTCGCCTGCTGATACATTAACGAGTCACGATCCTGAAGTGTTGGCGGACTGTTCTTTCCGACGACACGGAAATAGTTTGGCCAGAGCTTCAGGGTACAACGCTAGAGCCAGCATGAAGCTTAGCGCTGTGAAGTAAGCCTAAAATAAATTAGTAAGAGACCCTAGCAAAGCACTCAATTAATTCATACTTCTTCCGTGCTTCTTGGCTCAGAGCCAGGGGGGCAAATCTTCTTTTTCGATTTCCATTCTTCTCTGTATATGTTCATGCTTCAGCTTGTTGTTCTGTCGCAGAGCACAAAACTTACAGTGTCACAACCCTTGAGTTCGCGGACCATAGTAAATTTTGGACGATCAGTGTAAATCTTCGGGCGAAACTCGAAGGTACCTAAAACGGCCTCTACCGTGTTCAAGACGAGCAACCCGTTGCCTAGTACCTCGGCATACACGAGATCGCCCACCACGGACAATCAGCAACCGCCAGGACACGTTGAAATACCCCGTTCATTCTACTCGAGAAACTTGAGCCCGTTTTTTCTCGTGTAGGAACATGTCGAACAGCTTCTCAACCAGGAGCTTTCTAGGCGACCCTGGAGGGAGGGGAATCCCATTGATCGTCGGCATTACTAGCGATTCTTCCAAAGGTAAACAGTCAGCATAGTGAAAACAACCGCGACATCGAAGTTTGTCACGCTAAATGTAGACTGAAGAAATAGACATAATTTTTACCCAAAGCTGAGCGCTGAGCCATAAGCATGGGACAGGTAGTGCAGAGATGATTAAACGAGCGCAGCCTCGGGGCCAACTGGCTACATCCCTGTTCAATGTTGGCGACGGCGTGCATTGAACTGTGAGGACGACGCACGCGCCCGTATGTTGGCTGAAGTATGTAAAGGCAGCTGAACATTGCCGGGTATGGAAATTTTGTCGCCCTGTGGCGTGGTGGTGACGTCTTTTCTTCCCAATTCTTCAAGCTTCATTCTCTCCTCAGATATTCACTCTGGGCGCCTCGCGACTCATCTCAGCAGATCACTAACGATGATCCTACCCACACATAATGCTTGGATGGTCGCTCCGGGTCGGACCCGCACTGCCCCAGATGCTCCTATTGCACAACTAAGTAAGTGTATCTCGTGTACCTGGCCATCCAAGACAGTCTGGTATCCAGGCACGGACCCCTGGCATGTACGTCACATACACTCCCTTAGGTATGTTAAAACGATCTACCCCACCCAAGGTCTCAGAGCCACATGATTCCTATCGGTAGGCTCATCTGGGTGTCTGTCCAACCACTTCTCCAATTGTACATTCAAATAATTCGCTACTTTTCTCCAACATAGCTGATCATACATTGTATTCCAGGTTTCTATGTGTCGCAGCCGGTTTCGCCATCACCAAAATGGATCTTTTTCCTGTTGTGGCCGCTCGTGGGGCCGGGCAGGTACTACTCGTAAGTTGCACCGTCAGAAATGACGACTCGGTGATGGAGAGCATAGCGTCAAGAACATTACTCTTCCAAGTTTGCTATTCTCAAGAATCGTTCCGGCCTTCAATTCTTCTGATGTTGGTGTGCTTGGTAAGGAACCTTCATGCCGCTTCGTGTTGGTGCCCATTTTATTGCTTTCAGGTCCTCTCATCTTTGTTGCATTATTGTATCAAGCGATGGGCATCGCGATATCGTGGATAATCAAGCAACTATTTTGGGTTCCCCACAGGTTTCGATACGGAATCCTAGTTGCTGGGGGGTGGTCCAATGTTGGCGACATTCGTGAGCACATATCTACACCACCGTCCATTACTGCAAACACACTTTGATATCCACAGCAACATCTATCTTGATGAGCCTGACAGCTGGCGCCCCTTTCAATGGTATATCTGATTAGAATTTGGCGGTTGCCTACATATCAGTCTTTCTCCTAATATTTGTTGTGCGTCTCCCTGTCGAGTTTTCTTTGACAGACCACTACCCTCCATTAGATCACACTGTTTCCACTCGGAGGTGCCAATTTAGTGGAAATTGACTTCCACGGCCCGGACGTTGCTGACGAGGACATCCAAGGGCAATTAAAAATCAAACAGAAATATCTTGGCGCAGTTATCAAGCGCTCGATCTTCTCGTTAAGGGGACTTTTCCTTTTAAAGAACCCGCAAGCTGAGGACGGACATTGCGATAATGAGAAGATATCGTCTTCACGGTCAGACACACCGATCCCATCTGTTCGCTTATGCGAAGATGCTACCTTGGACGCCACGACGATTGCCCATCGCCCAGAGACGGAACACAAGACTCTTCGCCAGCGTCTAGTTCAAGTTATATCCAGATTCTTTCGAACACTCATTTCTCCTTGTTCTCTTTCCATCATTCTGGCTTTCATTATATCAGTTGTTCCTACTCTCAAAGCACTCTTCGTTTCCGGTGTTCCCGGGGTGACCATGCCACCAGCACCCGATGGTCAACCCCCGCTTGCAATCTTATTAAACATAGCGACGTTTATCGGCGATGCTTCTGTTCCTTTGGGGTTAATAACTCTTGGCTCCGCATTAGCGAGGCTAGAAATTCCGGATGGTCGACTTCGTTCCCTTCCGCTCGGAGCCCTGAGCACGTTAGCCATCAGTCGCATGGTCATCATGCCCGTCCTTGGCGTGCTGATTACTCGAGGATTGACCCATGCAGGATTATTGAACCCAAAAGACGATGTTTTACAATTTGTATGCATGTATGTCTGTCTCTTGTATACTTGTTTTATTTCGCGGGTTCATATCACGACGCTCGGTACAGCCTCATGTCGGGATTACCGACTGCGACAACTCAGGTATGCGATTCTGTATGCGTGGTTCTTGCCATGGGGTGCACACTGCCCGTTTTCACTAGGTGATTTTGACACAGGTTTACTCTGGGACAGGAAAAGCACAACATCTTGCAGTATTCCTTATCCCACAATACCTACTCATGTTCATCACGATGACCGTTTTGACGGCGTATGTGTTGCATCTCCTCTTTGGTTAGCCTGGCTTCGACTGCAGTCGGTGTTCCAACGCAATATCACTATGTTATCTTACAACAAAGACACCCTGTTTGTACATACGAGCTATGCGGATCTACCTGTCTACAAACTTTAACCATATGATGCTCTCCCCGCTTTCTTTGTATGTCTATCCACACGCTGGAGACACGGGTTTTTATTCCGATGTAATCAGTTAGTTTCCACTACAGTCAATATCTATCGTCGAGCTAGAGTGTAGCCAGACCTGATACGGAAGGGTGTTCACTGTGACGCGAAGAGCGCGCGCACACGTCTGCCGTATGCGCGAATCGAGGGTACGAAACACGGATATGAGAAACTCGACTCTCGGTTTCCAACCCCTCGATTTATAGTCACAGCGCGTAGCACTGATGGAGATGCAAGAAAGGAGTTCACATAGGGCTGTGATCTTCTGTCTTGCGCGTGTCTACACATCGACAACCTTTTCCGTGTTGTGTACCCTCGAGGCCGACGCATCCGAGCCTCTCGCGGCTTCGTGGCCCGTGTTAGCGACCAACACGTCGGTTGACAAAATGCCAGATCGCCACGACCCACAAACCACTTGATGTGATGCGCGTGGACGGGACCTGCCGAGCCCAACCCGGACGAGGATGAGCGTGGGCACAGAAGCAGCGGTGAGGAAACATGGCGGCGAGAGCGGGCTGCTGACACAAATTTGGACGACCGTGACGGCAACGGTGGCTTCCGGGCCGTTTCGAACGGCAACCTGCGCGACGAACACGAGGCAGAGAGTGTTGTGGCACGGTGTGCAGCGACACGCAAAGAAAAGTCGGAGACAGAGCAGGAAAAGGCACAAACGCGAAAATGGACGAGAAAAGTGACCGTGCAGAGGGCGAAAGCGCGAACCGCGAGGGTGAGGGCGGTGGCGGAGTAGGAGGAGCAAGATTGATGCTACAAAGCAAAAATGAGCAGGGCGGCGATCGAGGCCAAGGTCATTGGACACTTTTTGCAGAGCGGTGGGTGCTCACGAAACAATGATTGTCACATAACACCCAGCAACGGTATACCAGGGCTAAATCGTCGAGGAAATCTGTAAAGGATGTCAGGTAATCTGCTCCGACACGCTGAGAGGTTGCGTTGGTATAGTTTTCGGTTTCAATGGTGTTCTGGCAACCCGTATACCAAAGTAACAAAGGTCCTGGTGGGAAATATGAGCAGTGAGGTAGACGGCTGCGTTTTATAAATTATCGTGAAACCGATTCCAACGGGGACGACGACAACGCAAAGACGCCTGAAAGTTGAACGTCAGCTGAGGGTCCCGCGGCTCTATACAGTCCTAGTAGACGACCTCGCACGCAAAGCCAATTTGGGCAGCCAATTCGTTGGAGAGTCGCATTGGGGGCCGATTTGAGGCGCTGGCGGGCTTTAAGAAAGGCATGCTCGCCGGAAACAAAGGATCCATGACTCCGATCGATCGCTTTTTCGGAATCAGGGAGGTACTTGTCATCCTGAAACATGTTCATTTTCGCGATGTCCTCTCTTGCCCTCATCGTTACGGTCGTGCCGTATACTAGATACCCAGCCGCCGCCATATGAGGTCAAGCCAAGGCCCACTCACAGGTACTGACTCTCTTCTACTAACAGTATAGCGCCTTATGTCACCACAATCTAGCCATGGTGGTATCGCCAAGATAAACGTGTTAGGAGTCAGGGGCAACATTCGCCAAATCAAGAGTGGCTCACCTTTCTACAGACAAGAAGAGCTCCTTTGTCCCTTTGCAATATTATACGAGTCCCTGTAAATGGGCAAGTGTTTAACTTTTTGTCCAGGTTCGGGTATCTCGACCCTTGCTAGATACGTGATGTTTTGACCTTTCACAACGAGATCCGAGGACAAGCCTGATCGATAACGAAGATTACCCAGCATCGTGTTATGCGAAGGTTTCTCTGGAGCTGCTTGAGGACGAATCGAAAATAAAACGTCTGCATGTGACGGACTTGGTGTTGGCTTTTGAGTCGTCTACTGAATTCCGTGGTCTGCCACAGCCTAAAGCCCTGAGCGCGATGAGCTACGGCAAGTTCGTGCTCGTGCTCACCGTCCAGCGAGTATTCGTTCCTATCTGGCTGCTGGGGATGAGTCAGCGCTGGACGAGGTGCTTTATCTATTGATAACGTCTTTCGATCAATGCAACGAAAAGTAGCTAGGATGCATACTTGTAGAACCCGCCGGAAGGGATCGTTCAATTTTGTACGACGCAGATGACAGATAGGATGGCCGTGCTACCAAGTCTGATCGCAGAGCCTCACCAGCTAGATTTTTGGGTTGCAAGGCCCTGAGCAATACATTCCGTGCCTTTGGCTGGAAAAGGGTATGAAAGGCGATGAGTGATCAGCTTACTGATGGAGAATGACGAAATCGACTACGACACGTCGAGTCAGTGAAGTTATCTTGAGGCCTGGTCGTGCGTTTTCCTGCTCTTCTCAAGGGAAAATGGGCCCAAAGCCATCATAAATAAATGAAAGGGGCGATAAGAATAGAACGCAGGAATTAAAATGATTGTGAGGAGCGAACACGTCTAGCTCAGGTAATCCAGGCAACCCCAACGTTGAGAACGTCTGGTTACGTTAGCGTATGGTCGAACGGAGACGTGACTGCCCACGGCGATAGTTTCCCGAAACACTGCACTGTGGCTGGGTTCTAGCCTGGGGTGGAGGAACAGGCTGTGGAAGGGAATCGCCCTGACCTGCGGGGATTGGGCCTGGCATAGAAGCCAGCTTTCTTGATGTCGGCAGTGTAGATCATGATTTCTTTGGCCGTAAACGGCATATCTGCAGTCTTGAAGATCAGTGTGGTGTACCAGAGATACGTGAATAGGAGCAGGTAAGGTCAGGGTTCACGACTGCCTCCACGACTGCGCAAGAAAGAGGTCAAGCACATGGATAAATGAATGAAAAAGATTAGGATTGGTTGCTCAACGATGTTGCATTGTTTTGTAGCACTCTCGACTGTCACTGTGGACAAACTTCGCGGGTGGCGAGCAAACAAGCCAAACCGTCGACACAGGCGGTCACGACAACCACACACTCCGACGACGACGACCAACATGTCCAGGCAATCCCGCAGCACGCCCCCACCACCGTCGTCGCCGGGCCCTCAGCACGGCTCAAAGCTGCCCAAGTTTCTCCAGAAGCAGAGCCGCGACAGGTCGAGGTCGCTCATGGATCCAGCTGCGACGGGCAGCTCGACGAGCATTGCGAGCTCGAGCTCGTCCACACACTCCCCGACGTCGTCTGCGGCGTCGCCCAAGCAACGCAACGGCCGGTACGAAGACAAGTCTGCTGGCACAGACGGCGACAGCGAGCGGGACGACGTCGACGAGATCCCGGTGATCGTCGAGACCACGGCGGACTCGCCACGGGCGCGCAGCTGGCCAGAGCGGCCGCTGAGCAGCATCTCCGACATCCGACCGTCCGTATCAATGTACCAGTCTTCATCAACGCGCATATCCGATCTCCCTACTCGCCTCTCTGGTTGGCTCTCGCACACTTTTAGTTCCTCTTCCACAGACCTTTCTCTGCCCTCCATCTTGTCTCAGTCTCACATGTCTTCCCCAAAGAAACCAAATCCGTTGCTCACCGCGGCCAAGCACGGCAAAGGCCATCTCGACCGTGCTATGCGATTCATTCTCGACTCCGATTCCACACCCGACAAGTGCACTGAGCCCATCTGGCTCCTCGGCGTCCAGCACCCTGGCTACGAACCACCCCCGCCAGCAACTCCAAGCCGCCGCCCTTCCGTCGAATCACGACGACCACCCTCATTCCGCTCAAACTCGTCTTCTTCCCTCACTGTCTCCGAGCTCTCCCAATCCCAGTCTGGCAAGAACCTCGCCGCCCACTGGCCACCCGTGTTCTACGCCGACTTCACCTCCCGCATATGGCTCACCTATCGCAGCCACTTTCCGCCCATCAGAGACTCCAATCTATCATCCCTTGATTCTGATTTGGCAACAGGCGCACAGGCAGCCACCTCATCAAGTCCGCGGCCCAAACGCTGGAACTGGCCAGGGTCCGGTGAAAAGGGGTGGACAAGCGACGCCGGCTGGGGATGCATGTTGCGCACCGGACAATCACTCCTCGCCAACGCCCTTCTTCATCTCCACCTGGGGCGTGGTAAGCACATGCCTTCATCCACCATTCTATGCGCTCATTTACGATCTAGAATGGCGACGGCCCCCGCTTCCTGTTCGCACCAACGACTTTGCCACATACGTCCAGATCCTGACGTGGTTTCTTGATTCCCCGTTGCCTCAATCACCGTTTAGCGTCCACCGCATGGCTCTCGCCGGAAAGGATCTCGGGAAAGACGTCGGGCAGTGGTTCGGTCCCAGCACTGCCGCTGGTGCCATCAAGTAAGACTCCCGCGACACTGTCTGACAGCGCCTGAACGTCCCACAGAGCTCTTGTACATGCATTCCCTGAAGCAGGTCTCGGGGTAGCTGTTGCCGCGGATGGTGTGGTGTACCAGTCCGATGTATATGCCGCCTCAAACTTGCATGGTGGCTCTCCCCGCCGACGCCTGAGATCGTCCTGGGGCGATCGCGCTGTTCTTGTACTCATTGGCATCCGTTTGGGCATCGACGGTGTCAATCCTATTTATTACGAGCCTATCAAAGTAGGCGACTCGCTCTGCTGTCTGGCTTATAATGACCCTCCTTGCAGGCACTTTACACATTTCCCCAGTCTGTCGGCATCGCAGGAGGGCGCCCTTCGTCTTCGTATTACTTTATGGGCTCTCAGGCTGATAATCTGTTTTACCTTGATCCTCACCACACCCGTCCAGCGGTTCCGCTCCGTCCCGCCCCGCCTTTATCTGTACATGATTATCCCGCCGTTCGTAGCCGCGAGAATACTCCCGACAATGCATCCGACCGGCGCGCAGCCACGCGTTCTCCTGGCCCACACTCGAATTCCTCCCACCACCATCGTGCACCTGCGTCCCCTTCGTCCGTGAGGACTGGCTCGTCAACATTCTCATACCATGCACCGCTCTCACCATCGCCTCTGCAGCATCAGCTCTCATCAGCATCCAGTACGTCGTCGTCTTCGGTTGCATCACAGCACCCACCACGTTGGCAAAATGCCAGCATGCCAGCTTCACCGTCTCCTCATTTCAACGGTGCTGATTTGGACCCCCGAGAGCTCGGAGTTGACGAAGAGTTGGACGAGGTGACGGATCATTACGTCTCGCAGTATAATAATGCGGAACTACGGACCTTTCACTGCGATCGCGTCCGCAAGATGCCACTCAGCGGTCTCGATCCCAGCATGCTTCTCGGATTCCTGTGCAAGGAAGAAAAGGACTGGATTGACCTTCGACGACGCATCAGCGAGGTATGATTTGCACTCGATGCTCGCTATCGATAGCCTAATACCATTATCAGCTCAACTCAAAGTACAAGACGATTTTTACCATTCAAGACGAACCGCCTTCGTGGCCGTCCGACTCGGATGAATTCATGGGTCTCGAGTCGATGTCTGATCCCGATGACATGGAAATGGACCCAGAAGACGACGAGGATGACAGTGCCGAGGTGATTGATGGCGCAGAAGAAGGGCCTGTCCATACACGTGACGAAGACCATTTCTTTGACACGCGTTCAACGTCCATTTCCCCCGTGTGCAGCAGTGTCAAGGGCGGTGCGAAAGGCTCCGAGGTCGATACGGAGGAAGATCCGATAGGTCCTATCACGCCTGGACCCAACTCGACCTTTGAGGTGGACAAGCACGAGGATGGGCTCAAGGTGTCGAAGAACGACGACTTTGAGGAGATTGGGCATGACGACGACGACGACGATTGGGTTGACCCGTCGATGCCCACGCCGCTCGCAGAGACGATCGAACGCGCGTACGCCCCGCCAATAGCCAAAGCCAAGTCGACGAGCTCGACGGGGAGCAACGGGAGCAAAAAGGCCAAGAAGAGCAGAAGGTCGAAGAAGGATGTACCGATGGTAGGTGCGCCGGCACCGCCTATCAAGACGGAGACGCACTTTCCATTCCCGCGGTCGCTCGAGGAGAGTTTTCACGAGCGTCTGGATGAAACAGCGAATTACGAGAAGCGGATGAACAATGCGCGCGCGCGTGACGGTGGACGTACGGAGAGCGGAGGTGTCAAGGCAGTTTTGACGGATGAGGTCCGTTGAGTCTTTTGTTCGAACGCACAGGCTCTTTTTCGTATGTTTATCGCTGCCTGTGCCGCTTAATGGACGTGTATTATTTGTTTCGGTTGTATGTTGTCTTCACGTAGAGATACCCATGATCCAATCTGATTTCCATACCACCACCATGTCTGCGTGCACCATCCCGACCTACGTCTACAAACTCGTCCCCTACGACCCCGACGCACCGATCCCCCTCGACCACACCAAACTCCCCGACGCCCTGCCCGTCTCGGCGATCGACAAGACTTCGGGGTTCATCCACCTCTCCACAGCGACGCAGCTCCTCGGCACCCTCGTCCACTTTTTCACACAGGACCCGCAGGTGTACGTCCTCCGCGTGCCGTACGCCCCCCTCGCCAGCCAGAAGCTGATCCAGTGGGACGACCCCGAGGGCAACGTGTGCGGAGAGCGCCCCGGCGAGGGCACGTTTCCACACCTGTACAACGGGCTGAAGCTGGGACGGGACGAGGTCGACGGGGTGTGGGTGCTGGCGCAGGGCGCGGGGTGGGAGGCGGCGCTCGCTCGCTCGGACGTCGGGGCGTGGCTGGTCTACTGAGGCGAGAGAGAGAGAGAGAGCTGGGTCTGCGTTCTGGTCGCCGTTCGGGCGTACGACGTAAACAGCATCGAAAGGGGTTGTTATTAGTAGCAACCGAGATCGCATCACAACTCGCGTCCGAAACACAGATCGTCCCTACTCCGTCCCACGCTCTACATCACCGAGCGCACCCATCGTCAGCTTGCTGCTCATCGTGTCCCGGAACGCAATCGAGGTCGGCGGACGCACAGGTTGCGTCGACGTTCCGTGGCTAAACGTGTCCCCCTTTGCAACGCGGATGATGATCATCAGCTGTGCGATCCCCTGGTAGTTCCTCGGATCAGCAGAGTGCTAAACTTGGACACGCCCGCCGCACCTGGACGTGGCTCACGGAGAGGAACACGAGGTTGGAGACGTCCGAGTGGAACGCAAACGTAAAGATGAAGAGGATGCCAAGCGCAGAGTAGAGCGCGGCTGATTCGACGACCATGGTCGTGGCTATTTCATACGGGCGGATGTGTTCCCTCCCGAGGATATTCTCCATCCGCTTTCGGTATACAAACAGACGTCCTGCGACGAGAAACGTGTACAAGATGGTGAGGCCGACTTGGAGGCAGAGATAGGCGAGCTGCGAGTTGATGTTGTAAAAGACAGCACCGGTAGATTCGGCAAGCACAAGTATCGACATGGCTAGCGTGTATATCAATGAGGAGACACCGGGAAGAGGAAAAACACTCACCGACCATGGCTGCAAAAAGCGCCGACATGGGTAGAACGACATGTTTATTCCACTCCCAAAGGACAAAACAACGGTGGAGCTGTCGGCGAGATCATAAAAATGAGATACGAATCAAAGAGCTGGCACGAACCAACAACACTTGCATGAACCATTCCATGATATAGTAGCTAGCGCGCAACCCCAATCATGATATGTAACCCCAAAGAAACACAGAACATACCAAGTCAAGGACATGACGTTTATCCGGTAGTTGAACTCGTCGAGAATGAGCGCAGCCGGCCCACCAGGCGCATCCCGCATGTCAATCCATATCATCTCCGTATACCGCGCATTCCCCGCAAACCCAATCGTGGCGAGCACAAACGTGATCCAGACGTAGCCGAGAAGTGCCCACCGCTGACCAGCAGTCTGACCACCAGGGTGTGGTCTCCAGATCAGCGCTGCTGTGGCCTGGATGGTCAAGAGAAAAAAGATGCCTACGAGTGTTTGGTTTGACGCGAGACAGAGTGCAGACAGAGGAGGACCACGTACCGTATGAGACCCCACCGAGCAGCATGCCATCGAGACGCGATCTCTCCAGCCACAGGTCCGTGTCGGGGGTGTACGAAGACATGGTGTCGGCGAATCCGTCGTCGAGGTGCTCCAGATGCCTTTTGTTGTTGTTTCCCGCCAAGCGTCCAACGTCGCAACGTCTGGTCGTCAGCTTCGACAAGCAGGATTTAGGGTGCGTTTCCGCGGTGCCATCCCGTGGTCCCGTTGATAAAGTGAGTGTGATGACCGCCCAAAAAAGTCAAACAGGACCCCTCGTGTGATCGTTGCTGTGAAACCTGTGGATCGAAGACGTTATTTTTACCTGAACATGAAAGCACGCTTTTGCGCGCCGACGTGCGGGGAGGAACCTGTGCAGAGATGGAAGCACTCGTCTTTGTGATCAGACGAGGCGCCTTCAGAGTCGGTCAGCAATGAGACGGCCTGTAGTGCCGACGTTTCTCACTCGTTACCCCACCGTCCCACGCCGCCCCGCTCCTGCTAGAACAGACTCCAGGTCCCGGGAAGACACATTGTCAGGGGAATACCCGAGCAGTTGAGATACCCTGCCAGGTCTTGTCGCAACAACCGACCTGAGCATGAGTAGATCATGGTCATACCATCGCAACCGTTGGGCATTCACGAGATGCGGTGATGGCAGGACACACGGTCGGTGGGAAACTTTATACCGACAGTTGGCCTTGTAGTCTACTTGCGTTGGTCCCACTTCCTTTTTTCAATCATAGGTACAAAGATAAAAACGCCTAGGACATGCAAATCACTTCAAGGTGACTTGCGGTCTTCGATCTGTATGTCGCCGAGCTCTCTACTAAGCACGCTCATTCCCAGCGTGTTTCCTTCCTCGGTTGTATCGACGGGCGTCCTCGCGAACTGCACACTGCTAATCTTTCCTGCACTCCAACGGTCCCTCCTTTCGTGTTCCTTGATGTTGATCACCAATCGAGGGGCAAAGCAATATGGAAGGAAGACTTGCAGCGAGAGTGATACAGCCACAAAAAAGTCCTATAGCGACGGTATAGGATGTACGTCTGTGAGCTTTGCGCTATAGTTCAATGTTTACTCACATTAACCGTAATATATGAGTTTGCGATGTCCAATGCGGCTGCCAAAACCATGCTAAAAAAATAGGCGTCAGATGCTCCAAATGACTGATCTGCATGCTAAACATACATTGCGAAATAGACTGCGCTGTCCCGGGCCATGATTCGGATGAGACCGTTTACCTTGGACATTTTGGGTCCTAAAAAATGCCGCCATCGCAGAACATCACTAGCAAAATAACCAAGTGCAAGACCAAACAACAAAACCTCGAAAGCAAGCGTTGCAAACTGTGGAACCATCACAAAATTGGTCGGCAGCGGTATGACAGTACCGCATACATGCGCAGTCAGAATGTGGCATTCAATTCCTGGACATTTTTCAGAAGTGACTACAGCTGGTCTCGGTAAACAAGGCTCACCACTAAGACCACTGCTGGGGCCCGTGCTCAGAAGAAGGAAGGTGACGGACACTGCGTACTTCGCGATGAAGATGGCCACCATGGTACCCAGGACCC
>JBBPUC010000589.1:0-15081 GCA_038094375.1 Tubosaeta aff. heterosetosa
ACCCTATTCTGCCCTTTCAGATGCATCGCCTACACTCTCATCTCAAAAGAACAACGAGATGGAAAATTCCGGTCACACAGACAAAAGTGTGTCCTGCTTGGATATACTAAACTCCTTGATTTGGAATGAAGGATCATTATCTCTAGCAGGCATATCACATTCAATGAATCTGACACCATCTCTAACTCCAAAGCTTGGACTTGTGCATCCAAGGTTCAGTAGGAGGGACTAGAGACCAGAATTGTCCACAGTTCCAATTTAACTCCAGAAGAAGAAGATGACGATGATACAAATCCTCACCTGGAGTCAGTGGGAGATGGCCCCATCGAGCCAAATGGCATCAAAATCTTGGCAGACAAGCTCAGTCAACTCTATCTCCATCATCCAAGGAAGACCAAAGTCCCAGTACTCTTTTCACCTGTGGTCCGTCCTGTAACCCTAACACCCCCTCCAGCAAATGTAGTCAGAGGTGTATGCAGAAGCTGTCATGTATGAAAACCTGCAGACAAAAACTGAGATTATCAATGGATCTTGGATGAAGAGGCACAGAGGATACAGAGGGTACAACAGGACTCCATGGAAGAAGCAGAGATAGAGGATGTCCTATCCACAGAAAAGTCTGATGATGAAACTCCGGAGTTACCTGGAGCCTTCTATGGCTTAAACAAAAAACTCCATGAAAGCATCTTCGCCAGAATCACTCATGGACCAAGTAGAGAGGAACTGTCTAAGACAATCAAGGAGGCATACATGTAACCCAATGCAGACATGTGGAAATCGGCTGTTAAGGAAGAACTTCTAAGCCTGAATGCAAATCACATCTACAAAATGGTTCCACTACCCAAAGAAGTAACTCTGATCACCTCCAAGGCAGCATTCCAGATCAAACACAACAAGAACAGAAAAGTGGACTGCTACAAAGTCCAGATTGTAGCACAGGGTTTCACCCAAAAGGAAGGAATCAATTACCAAGAGGTTTTTGCTCTGGTCAAAAATTTGGACTCCGTCCAGACCATTGTAGCCCTCACTGCCAAGCATAACTTGGAACTTGATCAAATGGATACAGCCTACTTGAATGGAGAACTCAAGGAGGAGCTATATCTCCTGCCTCCAGAGGGCATTCTGATCCAACCGGGATACTACTGGTGACTCCAGAGATCCTTGTATGGATTAAAACAAGCTGGATAGACTTGGAACAAAACATTAGACAAAAAGTTAGGAGAGATTGGATTCGCAAGACTGAACGTGGAGATGTGTCTATATGTATTCCATCAAAAGGAACAAGTCTGTTTCTTAGTTGTATATGTTGATGAACTCCTCCTCGCAGCTAGCTCTCACTCCTTCATGAACTCCATGAAGTCCATAATTTCCTCTGCCTTTAAAATGCATGACTTGGGTAAAGCCAAATTCATTCTAGGTCTAGAAGTCCGACAGGACTGAAAACTCCAAACCATCTCTGTGTTGCAAATGGAATACGTGCAGACAGTTCTCTGACATACAGGAATGATGAACTCCACCCCATGTCAAAATCCAATGATCCACAACTCCTCACTATTTATCATGGACCTGGAGGACAACACCACTGTACTGGAAATGGTTATTAATGAAACAAGAGTGTCATACCTGACTGTAATTGGATCACTCATGTAACTCATGCTAGAAACATGACTGGACTTAGCCTACTCTATTGACACTCTTAGTCATTTCAGCTCCACTCCGAAAAGATGTCATTGAGAAGTGGCGAAACAAGTACTATACTATCTTCATGCTACCACAGACATGGAACTCTGCTTTGATGGAAACAAAGTATCTATAGATATGGACTTCCACAGATTTTCAGATGCAGATTGGTTGCAAGACCTGGACAACTCCAGATCCATTTCTGGCTTTGTTTTCCTTAGCAATAGGGGCACCATCTCCTAGTCCAGTAAACTCCAAAGCATGGTAGCCTTGTCCTCCATGGAGTTGGAGTATATTGGACTTAGCAATGCCAGACAGCATCTTGCTTGGTTGCAGACTTTCTTTGAGGAGATCGGACATCAGTAGACAAAACCTATCATTCTTCACTACAACAACCAAGCCATAATCATTCTATCCTGTGATCCGCAATTCCATGCTCGTATGAAACACATCCAATGGAAGTACCACTTCATATGGGATGACCTAGTCGGAAAGGGAGAAGCGATTATCTGGTATGTCTGCACTGGAGACATGGTAGCCAACATTCTTACAAAACTGCTCACCCACGAGCAATACTGGAAGTTTATTTGGGCAATGAGACTATGACAACACTTGAGTGGGAGTGTCGGAAATACAACTCTGGAACTCTGGAGTTCATGAGGATGAACTCCGGAGCAATCTCCTCAAATATTCACTCTATCCTTTTCAGACTCATTTTATCCTTTTATAGTATAGTTGATCATTGCACAGACCCATCTCCAAGATCATCCCAGCCGCTCCTACCTTGTGGTGCTATGCCTTTGATCCTTCCTATTCTAGCATGTCTACTTTTGCCTATCCTACTCCGGAGTGATCTGGAGTTAAGCAGAGTTTAGCGAGCACGTTGTAAAGTAGATGTTATGTGTGGGGTGTGAGATAGACTCATCCCAAGGGGTTCGTAATTAGGTTTTGGAATGAGAAGGGGTAGCTTGACGACACTCAGCACAAGGAGAGATTAATCCGATGTATAAACCAGACTGAGAATGAGTAGAGATGAGGAATCCGGTCTGACAAAACCAGATAGACAAAGATAGACAATGAGGATGATGATGAGATTAAAGATAGGACAAATCTGCAAGTAAGAGAGAGATCGAGAGATAGATAGATGATGTATTTGCAATCACAAGGTACAAGGCTTTATAGTCTGGGTATTTTCCCAGGACTGTCAAAGTATGTCAAAGTAGAATGATCTGAAACAGGAACACCTTTCTGAATCATCAATAATCAAGATGATCAAACCAAATCAAAACAGGGGAAGATAAGTATGACAGAGAGACAAAACATAAGAAAACGAGAAATAAATCATGAATAAGATGTCCAATCTGGATACTTCATCGGACTAAGCGGACTCTTCGGATACCAACAATCCAATCTGGACTCCACCTGGATCGACATGGATAGACATGGGACATGAAGAAAGGTCTTGAGCGATGGATGACGATACCTAGAATACCTGTAAAACGTCTCCTACAAACATAGAGAGCCTTGAGCTCCTATATCTGCAGGGTACTTGAATGCTGACTGTCCACAGTCAGTCACGTGACTCGGTTGAGTGTGGACCTTCAAACATGAAAAATGGACCCGCTCAGGTACTTAAGACGTGGTCTTCGTTCCACAACCCTCCACTCAACTTCTCCACTCATCTCTTGCCATCATATTGACAAACTCAGCCACCTATGATGACCTTCTCCAATTCACAACAAATGCCAACAATCCGTCACTGATCACCATTGTGGTGTTGAAAGGTAGAGGGCACAAGGCCATACCAGAGGCTAATGGGCAGATATAGATATACTCACTTACTTGCTTAGAACTGAGTGGTTCAAGTAAAAGTCTTATCTTTAACTCAGATGCTGAGTCCGAAACTAAATAGTGAACTGACATGTAGCTTACATAACTACATATCATGTGACTTGTAAGTCGTTTCACACATGTAGTGTGAAACATCAACATGCGGCCTCGAACTTGGAAGGTGCGTGCAAGATTGTCCACAACCTCACAGACTGCGTCCCGGACAACAAGGAAGACTTGCAAGAGGACCAGAATATATGGATTGAGAGGTGGGACTCAGCATTGGTATGTGATTAATGATTCGAAGACTGTCCATTTACTAATTTCGCATGTAGGAACAGCTTCACCGATGTCTCAAAGCAGCTGGAAAGCAAGGGCTCAAATGGCAGATTGACCCTCGGACAATCATGGCAATGAAGAGTGGCGACGTTATACACAAGAAATGGACTGACACCAAGAAGGAGAGAGAACAAAGAGAAACTGAGGAGGCATGAGCGGGACCGTCGAGAACGATGAATGTGGACGACAGGCAAGCAGGTCCAGAACCAGAAGTGGAATCAGTAGGAGTGAGCGTAGCGGATAGGATGGTAAGGGCGATATGGAACGTACGTCGCAAGGGTGTTCAGATTTGTCTCAGAACTGACAGATTGTCGTCGCCTGCACACCTGATCCTCTACAAGGACAAGGACAAGGACGAGAATGAGGAAGCACCTCAGCCGACCAAGGTAATCGTGGTTGCACTGCTCGCGAGTTCGGACTTGGCCCCATGCGGTCAGTGTGTGAAGAGACACATCATATGTGTCAGTCCTGCCAACCAGGTCTATGGTCTGTGCGCAAGACAGAAGATGAAGTGCGACCAGTTGAAGGGTCGCAGAAAGGCAGGGAAGAAGATAGGAGAGGAGATGACAGTGGACAAGGGCAAAGGCAAGGCCCCAGGTGCATGTATCCGTAGGGTACTTCGATGTGGACTAACCAGATTGACTGCAGATGCAGTTTCTGGATGTAGGCGTCCAAACCTGTTCCCGAACCTGCAGAAGAATGTATTCACCAATGACTCAGACAAGGCAGAAGAAGAAGCCCTGGAGGAGGATGACAACATTGTAGAGATTGTCACGAAGAAACTGGTGGGTCCTGTGCGCGGACGTCCTTCGGCCGACAACCGGATTGAGGCCGCTCTTAATGAGCTCGAAAGCAAGGTGCTTGCATCACAGGCCGCCCTGAAGAGGAAGATGGCAGATCTCGGCCGATTGTCTATGGAGTTGGGAGGGCTGACGGACCAGATCGACAAGATCCGGAAGGCTGTTCATTCATGTAAGTAGTCCATCTGAGTAGATAGTTTGTATCCATTGTATCCATGTCCGCCGCAATCCATGTGTCATGTGTCCGAATCCGTGTGACCCCTAAGTAAGAAGAAAAGACAAATTAAGCTAATGAAAACAAGTTGAAGCGAACAGAATAGAAAACAACACCAGATTTGCGAGATACCACTCAACTTGTGTTCTTCGTTCAACTTCTAGACATCTACACCTATCCAGACATTGTGTGTCCAAAACCGGATTCAAACGGATAAGAATAAAGTTAGTCTAGATCAAATGTGTGTTTGCTCAGCGACATGTTTGAATGAATATCTAAGTAATGAGTCATAGCTTGGAGTGGATAAGAGAGAAAAATGTGACCATCCTAATCATAGAAATATTTGATGTTTTTGTGTTTTGTGTTTTATGACTGTTCAGATGTTATGATCGAGACACTGGACTAAACCTGGGATGAAATAGAGACCTCCGGACGAAAACCAGGATGAAATACTAAGCATAGAATTACTTTTGTTTTGTTGTGAGCTAGTCACATGAGACTGCTCCTTTGTTTTCCTCGACTTCGTACTCCCCATCTTCTCAAACACTCTGCCCAGAAAACAGAGTGAGCTGTAAGTGACCAGCAAACCTCTCCCCCCAGGGTACTTTTGATGATGGACTCCCAGACATCAATGAGATGCCGTGTGACCACTTCGTTCGATTGCAAATGGCAGGGAGACATCCAGATATGTCGGACATGACACTGATCAGGTAGAATATCCAATGCTTGTGGAAAGTGAAATCCTAGAATAAAATCAGGAGGCCAAGGAGGTAACAGTTTAAGTCCAGAAAGCAGATAGTCCAGAAGGGAAAGGATAATCCTGAACTCTGTGTTAGTAGGAGTAATAACAGAACAAACTTCCTTGGCTACCAGCTTGTAGACCAAAGAACGAGACTTAAAATCGTACAAATAAACCAATGCGAGAGCAGATAACATGTCCAGACTGAAAACGGGCTGAGTTAAAGACAAGAAAGGATAGTCCGGAGTAGGCGAAATAGGTCCGATGAAAAGAGGCAGAAGATGAAGAGGCGAAGGTGAAATCAGCAGAGACATGACGGATGCTCCTGGACTCAACATATCTGGATCAGTGATGTCTAAAAAGCCCATCTCGACAACGGACTGATGACTGTTGTACTGCTTCTTTTCTCGGCAACGAGGACATCCTTTGGACCATGGACAAGTAGGAAGAGTATATTGTATTCCGGAATGTGGATCGTGGAGTATGATAGTCTGTGAACTGTCAGGGAAATCTTCAGTATGAGCACTCATTAGACAATGGAATGGGTGATCAAGCAAGAGGTCAAAGTTGGAATGTCCTAACACCTGAACCTGTAACTTGACTTCACCTTGTCCGAAGTTCAGTCTGAGATTCTCCAGTACTCCAACTGTAGTGTCAATGCTTGTATTGGCCTTGGACATGCGTATAACATGATCTGACCGGATTGATAATCCGAGGTTCTCCCAGATTCGCTTCAGCATAGCAATGATCTCAGAACCAGAATCTAAAACACACATGATGGTCCGGTCGCTACCCCTCAGGACTGTCAAAGTATGTCAAAGTAGAATGATCTGAAACAGGAACACCTTTCTGCATCATCAATAACCAAGATGACCAAACTGAATCAAAACAGGGGAAGATAAGTATGACAGAGAGACAAAACATAAGAAAACGAGAAATAAATCATGAATAAGATGTCCGATCCAGATACTTCATCAGACTGAGCAGACTCTCTGGATACCAACAATCCAATCTAGACTCCACCTGGATCGACACGGATAGACATGGGACACGAAGAAAGGTCTTGAGTGACGGATGACAATACCTAGAATACCTGTAAAATATCTCCTATAAACGTAGAGTGTTACAATTTTCTCCCTTTCTCATTGTCTCCTCCTTGTTTCTCTATGTTATCTCTTCGTATGTGTTCCCTTACTCTTTTGTTATGACTGGAGTCATATCCTGTTTGTCATCGGTCCGCGATTATGTCAACTTATTTCCCTACTTTGATCACTTTGTTCTTCTTTCTCATGGACAGCCTTCTCTGCAGCCATTTCTCTCACAATGGCTTAGTATCCCCATGTTCCATGATGTTCTATAGTGTTCCATCAATCCGATTCCACACTATATACACCTGACTGTCATGTACTCTAGTTCCTCACTCTTGTTCTTCTGTATTCTTCGCAATACATCTTGTTTCACTTGAGTCACTCCTTGCTTGAGACTTCATCATCAAGCACCTCTTCATCATCGTCAAGCTCCCTCTCGTTGACTCCTTGAAACTTCGCATCATTGGCGAGCAACCCTCATCAACTCTCTGTGTTTGTCTTTGAGTCACTCCTCGTCAACCTCTTCGTCTCTCCGAGTATGTCTTCGAGTCTCTCCTCGTTGACCTCTTCGTCCTCTAGCATCATTTACGAGCTACTCCTCATAAACTCCTTGTCACTCTAGTTGCCTTCTTCGGGACTTTGTCGTACCTCTTCGTGAGTGTCCTCCCCGATTTAGGTTTGTGTCGTCTGCTCCACTCAAGTGGTATGACTTGCGTAACAAAAGAAGAAGAGTCTCCTTTGTCCCTCCTATCTAGGAGCAGGACAACCCCTCGTAGCCACGTCTAGACAAAACTTCTGGGGCTTTCGTGCTCTCTCTCCTGAACACTCCGACATCAAGATCAACAAGCCTGAACAGCTATTGCGCCTAGCATCACCTGAACCACAACCGGTCGTGCCGGTAGTCCACAGAACACCTAGTACTCGCCAAGTCACAGGAACTTCTCAAGCTCCTCCTTCGCTCCACGTATCTCTCAGACAATGACCTCTACCTGAGGTAGCTCCTAGTGTATCCGCTCTGGTACAAACCCCAGTCCCACCTCATCCTAGCACTCCCTTGGTTGCACCTCCAGCAACACCTCCAGTAGTCCCCTTGGTTGCACCCATCGCAACACACCCAGTCAATCCTTACTTAGGATTTCCACTCGCTGCTGTCGCCCCTAGTAACCCTTTGCTCAGGGTACCCACACCACCTCCGAGAATTCCCACACTGCCACCCACTATGTCCAACACCAAGTCTGAGCTTAAAGCCACCATCCTGGCTGACTTCTCTAGTGAACCCACCGACACTACGCGATGGATGAAGGCCATGAAGGCTTACTTCTCCATCAACTCTTCGCTGTACTCCACCGATGAAGAAAAGATCATGACTGCCCTGAACAAGATGAGTAAGGGCTGAGACATCTCATTCTCTGAGATGTGGTACAATAGGATGGCTGACTCTGCTATCACCTCCTCCGAGAAAACAATTGACAAGTTCTATGAGAACTTCGAGTCCATGTTCTTCCCTTTCGATGTGAAAGCCACTGCCCACCTTGAGCTCTCCAAGCTCACCCAAAAATCCTTTAAGACACCCTCCAGCGAAACCGACAACAGTTTCCAAAGGTATATCACAGATTTCCAAAACCTGGCTACCTGCACAGGTATCAAAGACAAAACCACGCTAATCAACCAGTTCTCTCTCGGACTGGACCAACGGATCACCACCATGATCCTCTCCATGGCTGCCATCCCCACCACCATCAACGACTGGATCGTCAAAGCCAAGACATTCCACACTCAGAAGGCCCGTATTGATGCTTTCAAGAAGGGAACCTGCACCTCTTCTTCCTTTGGTCATCAACAAGGACGTGATCCCAACGCTATGGATGTCAATGCCATCCACGTCTCAAAACTCACTCCCTTGGAACGAGCCAAGTGCATCCATGAAGGTCGCTGCTTCCGCTGCAGGAAGATAGGCTATAACTCCCAAAGTTGCAAGACGTTCTCCAAAAATAAACCTTGTACCCAGAACATTCGCACCGCCGCCACTACTTCGTCCCCCGCTCCTCCAGTTCCTCCCAAGGAACCTGTCACCAAATCACCCTCCGCTTTAGATACTTTTGTCAACTCTCTTCACACCCAAGGAAGAGACAAGGGAGAAATCCTTCAAACCTTGGAAATGTGCTTCGAACCCGAAAAAGAGGAAGATATAGCACACCTAGACACTTTGGATTTTTAACAGGGGAGTCTGCTTTGACGTCTCTCTCCCCCATTGTACTTAAAGTTTTGCCAAATGAATGAGCCTTCTGTCTTCCCATTCGTCTGCAAACTTCCTTGAAAACCGTCAATGCAGTTGCTCTCATCGACAGTGGAGCAACTGGTAACTTCATTGATGCTAGCCTCATACTTCACCTTCGTGATGGCATTTGCCCCCTCACCCAACCGCTCAATGCTTATAACATGGATGGATCTCCAAATAGCAAGGGAACCATCAAATACAAAATCAAAACCCACGCTTGGATCTCTTTGCTCTCTGATAACCTCAACCTCATGGTAACCTTGCTCAGTAAACGACAAATCATTCTGGGAATGCCCTGGTTGAAAAAGTGGAACCCATCTATCGACTGGACTGCCAAGATGTTGACTATTCTTCCTTCCCGTCAGGATGTTGTTGTACCTCTTTGTGAGTGTCCTCCCCGAGGCAAGGAAGAAGACATCAACAAGATGACCATCTCTACGCAACTTGCCCAACAAGAAAAACCCAAGGAACAGGAACTCCCAGAATGATGCAAAGACTTCACTGATGTATTCTCCAAGAAAACCTTCAACAAACTTCCCCCTCACCATCCTTATGATCACACCATTGAACTCAAACTGACCTTCGTCCCTAAAATCGCTAAGGTATACCTGCTTAACCCTGCCGAAAAGGAAGCCTGCAAGGCTTTCGTTAAGGAACACCTCAAGACTGGTCGTATCATCCCATCCAAGTCCATTCAGGCCTCTCCATTCTTCTTTGTTCCAAAGAAGGATGGATCCCTATGACCTTGCCAAGACTACTGGCACCTCAACGAACACACTATCTACAATGCTTATCCACTTCCTCTTATCGATGACCTCATCGATGATATGAAGGACTCAACCATCTTCACTAAGTTCGATGTCCGATGGGGATATAACAACATTCATATACAAGAGGAAGACCAATGGAAAGCCGCTTTCATCACCCCGCTTGGCCTTTTCGAACCTACCGTCATGTTCTTTGGATTCAACAACGCTCCACCCACCTTCCAAGCTTTCATGAACCACATCTTTGCTGATATGATTGTGGAACGTTGGTTGAAAATCTACATGGACGACCTCAGCATTCATACTCAGGATGACCTAGAACTACACCATGAACGAACCAAACGAGTACTCTTTCAACTTCGAGAACATGGCTTGTCTCTCAAACTCTCTAAGTGCTCATTTGACACACCTCATACGGAATACCTCGACATGATCATTGGACAAGGACAACTCGAAATGGACCCTGTAAAACTCTCGGCGATAAAAGATTAGAAACCACCCACCTCGGTCAAAGGTGTTCATAGCTTCCTTGGTTTTGCAAACTTTTATCAGAAGTTTGTACTCAACTTCTCCAACATCGTTGCACCGCTAGTCCTCCTCACCCATAAAAATGAACCTTGGCTTTGGACATCTCTGCAAGAGACCGTCTTTCATTTGTTGAAAACTTTGTTCACCTCCGCACCCATACTCACTCTCCCAGACACCTTGAAACCTTTTACTCTCATGATGGACGCATCCCTCCTTGCAGCTGGAGCTGTACTCCTCCAGGCTGACACCAACAGTGACCTCCATCCTTGTGCATACTTCTCTAAGACGTTCAGTTCCACCGAACAAAACTACGACATCTATGACAGGGAACTTCTGGCTGTCATTCTCACTCTACAAGAATGGCGCCATTATCTATTGGGAACTTCACACTCAGTATCCATCATCACAGATCACAAGAACCTCTTGTACCTCAAGGACCCTCAGAAACTGTCTCGCCAACAAGCTCGCTGGTCACTGACTCTCCTTGACTATGACATCCTCTGGAAGGTTACACCTGGTACCCAGATGGGCCCAGCTGATGCTCTCTCTCACAAAGACCTTGTCGATACCTCCTCCGACAATGCTGATGCTGCAATCCTCCCTGATCCTGCTATCATCAACACTCTTGATACTTCGCTCATGGACCACATTTTCTCTTCGTCCTCATCCGATTCTCTTGTACTCAAAGCTCTGGAAGCGATCCACGATGGATCCCCATTGTTCCCTTGATCTGCCACACAAGACTAGACCTTTGACAATGGTCATCTTTTTTACAAAGGTCATCTCTATATTCCTCCATCCTCTCTCTCATCTTTACTTCACAGCATTCACTCGTCCTCATCCTCTGGTCACACAGGACAATTTCATACCAAGGCTCTCATTGAACAAGACTTCTGGTGGCCTGGTCTAGGCACTTTCATTTGAAACTTTGTCTCTAGTTGCGCTGTATGCCAACAATCCAAAGTAAACACACACCCCACTGTCCCTCCTCTCACTCCTATTGCCTCTTTGTCAAGCCTACCTTTCAAACAACTCTCCGTCGACCTTATTACCGACCTCCCACTGTCTTTAGGTTATGATTCTCTTATGGTCGTGGTCGACCATGGGCTTATAAAGGGGGTAATTCTCTGCCCTTGTTCTAAAACCATTGATGCCGCAGGAGTTGCCAAACTATTCTTTGAAAACATCTTCAAAAGGTTCGGACTTCACGATTCCATCATCTCTGATCGTGGTCCACAGTTCACCTCTGTGTTCTCTCAAGAACTCGCTTGTCTTCTACAGTATGACGTTCGACTATCCACCACGTATCACCCACAATTGGATGGTCAAACTGAACGAACCAATCAAGAGGTTGAAACCTATCTTTGGATCTTTTGCTCGAACAATCCGAACTCCTGGGCCAAACTCCTTATCACCGCCGAATTCCACCACAACTCCATCCCACATAGCTCCACTAAGACATCTCCATTCTCCTTGATCCTTGGATATGAACCACATTCCTTCCCTGTCATTGGAAAAACCTTCATCCCTGCACTCTTGGACTAACTTCCCTCTTTAGATAAAGCATGCCAAGAAGCCCTTGCTGTGCATGATTCTGCTCGTCTAGCAATAATGCACCACTCCACCCGCAGTTTCTCCCCTTGGAAAGTTGGTGATAAGGTATGGCTTGAAGCCACTAATCTCCGTATCCCCTACCCTTCTCACAAACTCACTCCTAAACAACATGGCCCTTTTGAGATCTCCCAAGTACTTTACCCCCTGGTCTATCATCTTTGTCTCCCCACCTCATGGAAGATTCACGACACATTCCACGCCTCACTTCCAACTCCGTTCAAACAGACTGATGCACACGGTCTATCATTTACCAATCTGCCACCTGACGTGATTGATGATGAAGAAGAATATGAAGTGGAGGCTATCCTCTCCCACAAGGGCTCGCCTGGCCGCTATCAGTACCTGACCGCATGGAAAGGCTATGCCTTATCTGAAAATACTTGGGAACCTGAATCCAATCTCCAACACTCCACCACCATCCTTTCTGCTTATAAGAAAGCACACCCCCTTTGCTATTCCCTAGTTTCAGGACGCTGTTTTACCTCTTCATGAGTGTCCTCCCTGAAACTATCCCACTTGTCTTTCACTATGCCATCAAACATTATCTTATCATCATGGCAACCTCTGACTCTTCACACTGCCCTCTTTGACAAGGCACTGCTTGTGTTCGGGCCACACTGTTACCCATCGATGCTGCTTGTACTCTCTATGCTGACATCCTTGCCAACCCGGTTGCTTTACAAACCATTGAGGAACAACCCCTCTATCAAGAAGACGAGATTTCTCAAGAATTAGTATGCCTATTTCACAACATTTCTTCTCTTCAGTTATTCCATTTCTGTGCTGCCCCTAATGATTTACCTCCCGAGTTTGGAGCACCCCTTCGACTTCTCATAAATGTGCTACCCGAATGAATTCTTACTCTGTTACATCTTCATGGTTTTCATACTTTTGTCTATGACATTCCCTATGGGGTCATTCATCCTATCTTTCGAAGAATTTACCTTTCTCTCTCTGCACACGATTGCGACCTTTATGACAATACAGCTAGTTCTCTCAGCCAATTTTCTTCATCTTCATCATAATGTTCAGAATCTTCTGGAAATTCCTCTCCGTTACCTGTTCCTGTAAACATTCACCCCACCCTGTCTTTGTCCTCAGTTCCACTGGCCTCTCATATTTCCACTCCTCCTCTAGAACCTCCCACTCTCTTGGACTCTCATCCTCCGGAATCATCTGAATGACCACAAGCCTACGGAGAAATAGACCCTGAAATCATGGCACAAAACAGATCCTACTTTGTTCTCTTACCGACAGAAAGACAGTAATCACAGCCCCCACTAGAATCCTCTGCACTCCTATTATTCACCAACCTGCCTCCACTTCCTCCGAATGCTTTCAATGTCACGGTCTTGGCCACTACAAAGAGGATTGCAAATGCTACCGTTGCTCCCATTGCCATGTCTTCGCGCCAGGTCATCCTGTCTCTGACTGTCTTACCCTCCAATACTCAGTTTGTAGTCTTTGGGGTCATGGACTCCGATATTGCCCTTCCAGGAGTTGTCCTGAGTGTAGTCAACCAGGACATATTTGTATCAATTGTCCAACTCTCCATCCTTCCCTCTCCCCACCGGAGTAGTTCCATGGAGGAACCTACCAGTTTTAAATTGCTTGGCCAGATGGTTCAAGCCTACGATGGGGGTAATGTTACAATTTTCTCCCTTTCTCATTGTCTCCTCCTTGTTTCTCTATGTTATCTCTTCGTACGTGTTCCTTTACTCTTTCATTATGACTGGAGACATATCCTGTTTGTCATTGGTCCATGATCGTGTCAACTTATTTCCCTACTTTGATCACTTTGTTCTTCTTTCTCATGGACAGCCTTCTCTGCAGCCGTTTCTCTCACAATGGCTTAGTATCCCCATGTTCCATGATGTTCTATAGTGTTCCATCAATCCGATTCCACACTATATATACCTGGCTGTCATGTACTCTAGTTCCTCACTCTTGTTCTTCTGTATTCTTCGCAATACACATCGTTTCACTTGAGTCACTCCTCGCTTGAGACTTCGTCATCAAGCACCTCTTTGTCATCGTTGAGCTCCCTCTCATCGACTCCTTGAACCTTTGCATCGTTGTTGAGCAACCCTTGTCAACTCTCTGTGTTTGTCTTCGAGTCACTCCTTGTCAACCTCTTCATCTCTCCGAGTATGTCTTCGAGTCTCTCCTTGTTGACCTCTTTGTCCTCTAGCATCGTTTACGAGCTACTCCTCATAAACTCCTCTTCACTCTAGTCACCTTCTTCAGGACGTTGTCATACCTCTTCGTGAGTGTCCTCCCTGATTTAGGTTTGTGTCGTCCGCTCCACTCAAGTGGTACGACTTGTGTAACAACATCAACAAGATGACCCTCTCCACACAACTAGCTCAACAGGAAAAACCCAAGGAACAGGAACTCCCGGAATAGTGCAAAGACTTTGCTGACATATTCTCTGAGAAAACCTTCAATGAACTTCCCCCTTACTGTCCTTATGATCACACCATCAAACTCAAACTGTCCTTTGTCCCCAAAATTGCTAAGGTATGCCCGCTTAACCCCGCTGAAAAGGAAGCCTGCAAAGCTTTCATTGAGGAACATCTCAAAACTGGTCGTATCATCCTGTCCAAGTCACCACAAGCCTCTCCATTCTTCTTTGTTCCTAAGAAGGATGGATCTCTACAACCTTGCCAAGACTACTGGTACCTCAACAAACACACCATTTGTAAAGCTTATCCACTTCCTATCATCTCTGACCTTATTGACGACATGAAAGACTCAATCATCTTCACCAAGTTTAATGTCCGATGGGGGTATAACAACATTCATATACAAGAGGAAGACCAATGGAAAGCCGCTTTCATCACTCTGCTTGGTCTTTTTGAACCCACCGTCATGTTCTTCGGATTCAATAACACTCCACCTACCTTCCAAGCTTTCATGAACCACATCTTCTCTGATATGATTGCGGAATGTTGGTTGAAGATTTACATAGACAACCTTGGCATTCACACTCAGGATGACTTAGAACTTCACCACAAATGGACTAAATGAGTACTTCTTCTGATGAAAGGTAGAGGGCACTGAGGTGGCGTACTTCGCTCAAAAAGCAGGCGTAAAAACGCACACACTTTTGGCGTTGAAGACGAGCGTAACAGCGAGCTGCAGGGCTCATAACCTGTTGAAAGGTAGAGGGCACTAGGCCATACCAGAGGCTAATACGCAGAT
>JBBPUC010000590.1:0-15049 GCA_038094375.1 Tubosaeta aff. heterosetosa
CATCCTATTGGGCAGAGATCGGAATACAAGTGAGAATCAATGAGAAAAAGATGGATATACCCATAGTGACCATGGGGAATCCAATGGTGGTATCTAGCAAGCGAAATATAGAAAATTGAGCGAGATATGAACTGAAAGAGTGTGAAATCACTAAATATTACAACTCTATCAGAACTTCTGACAAGGCTCTAAGTGACTACCAATAGTCAATTGGTCTCAAGGAGAATCTTGCAAATCTTGTAAGCACTGTATCATGTGGACACTCATATATATTTGGTTCACATATGATCATGGCTATGCAATGTGAGTTAGGCTTATGCCACTTTAAGGCCTGATCACCTCAAAACTGCTCAAAGATCTCTTTACAGCTAGCCCTGATATTGTTACAGACATTGCAATCTAGGTGAGTACATGTAGAATTGAATTGATATCCATTTGTGAACTATTCTTGCTTCAAACCAATAGCATTACAAGAGGGTCACCTTTCATGAATTTGAGGCTCTCACTCGCCAGATAGAAGAGTTGGTTCTTCTGATAAAGTCAAGGTAGATAGCCTATGATGTAAATTCAATCCAATACTAACTACACTACAGATTAACATACATCACTTCTATATTGGGTGATCTGATTATAGAATGGGTATAAGCCTCCTATGAATTTTCTCTTACTGAACTAAGAGATGTATTGATTCCAGTAGTGGGATTACTTGACACCCACACCATATGTGCTAGTCTCGAGATGAACTTCACCATTCAGTCTGCAATGGATGTCTTCTCAGCAACCCCTGACCTGAGCCTCATTGTTGTGTTTAATGTGCTTTTACCCAGGGTCAAAAGGTGCTTGAAGACAAGGTCAAGAAGTGTGACATAACATCAGTTGAATATCAAGTGTAGGTTCGGAATGACAAGAGTCACAAAATTGATTTTGATAAGGATATGCTGACATGTGGAGTGAATTATCAAATTCATCCCAGAAACCAACACTAATGTTGTATTACTACAAGACACTATACCTACACCAAGATGAACGACGTTGAACTGGCAATCAAACATGATCTATTGAAAGCCAGAAGCTTAATCACTCTGTTTACTATATGTCCTCACTGCAATGACCACAGTGTTCAATCCCTGGACACGATATCTATAAATTGGGAGAAGATCTAAATGACATTATAACCTGTAGCATTGCTAACTGCAGCTTCATGCTACCAAGCTTGGTATCTTAACACATTTCATAGTGACAAGCGTGCACACCCTAAGGATAATGAATTTGTACCAGAGGACTCCAAAGACAATGGGATATCACCTGACACTTTGGACACTCCTTTGAAACATGATAGCTCTTACTGTGCACAGAAGTGTAGAGGCATAAATGAATGAATCTATTTAAACTCTCATTCTCATTCTCTGTCTTCTTATGTGTGGGAGGTACATGAGAATGACAATTCATTCACCCATGTACCCTGAGTTTGAGTTTCAATTCACAACCTCATGTTAATTCTGTTATATCAGGTAAGCAGACTTGTGTCAAAGCCAAGATAGTTCTTGAGTAGGTCAGATTGCTAACCACTATAGTCTATCATTTCCATGGCATGAGAATGGGCAACAACTGCTGACTGTCCCCATTTTTCATTTCGATGATTGTACCTGTTGATAGGGTCCTTCAACATGTGTGAGAAAAATATCTTATTATGTTTGCTTGCTGGAGGGCATTTTTTACCCTCCTCAAGGACATCCACATGCATGACACAAGTGATGGAAGCAACTTGTGGCTGTTGAATTACCTTTTTCTTTGTCAACTGAATGACAATTGTATGTGATTTCAACATGACTGGAACTACCATCCAATCTTGAAACAGGGTCACAACCAATCACCCTTTGTGTGTCAAGCTTTTCTCATTGTTCATGTGGTGATTAATTCACTGCCATAAATAGGACATGTGGTTTCTTTCAGGAGTCTGGCATGGTGTTTATACACAACCTGAGATACTATATTTTGACCCTGCACTTTAATCAGACAGTGGCAGAGCAGAGCAACCATGTCAACTGTTCTACTGTTGGTGTACCGGAGACAATTACACCATTTTATACAACTCAAGCTGATGATGTGTTTAGATCTACTCTTCAGGAAACACAAAAACAAGGGTAATTCCCTTGGGTTACAGAGTTGCTAAGGATGAATAGTTAGGTGATGAGTACCCTGAGATTGAACTCATTACTGTTGGTTGTAGCAAGCAGGAGTATATATTGGAGCTTAAGGTTTGGATATCATGACACATATCTCCATGATTGAAAGTGGTGAACTGTAGTTCACACTATATAAGTTCTTTTCAGGCAATATTATTGTTGTGACACCCATTTTAACTCTTTGCTGTCCACATGATAAATGGCCACTACTATGTGGCCAGTTCATCATGGAGACTTGTCAGAAAGGAAACTGACATGCATCGTGTGGCCATAAGCAGCACTATCATTCAAACTGCTACTCACCTCTAACTAGTATATCTACAAGTCTGGCACCAACATCTATGTAGTTTGTCACCTACGGCTTTCGACACTAAATGTTTGCAGCCCATTCTCAATACCACTCTACTCATGTAGTTGATGAAGCAAATCATTGTGTATGTCCTTGTGTTCATAGATACTCTTGAAGATATGTGAAATGAAGAATTGCCAAGTGTTTGCTATACTTGGGCTCACAAGAAAATATAGCTATAGGGAAAACCATTGATTCTATAATGTCACCAGTGTAGACAAAACATTACAGGAATGGAAAGGTGTGTCTCTTGACAATGGTGACTATTTCTTTAAGTGTACCTACTGTATGTTATATTTAGTGATTTCACACTCTTTCAGTTCATATCTTGCTGAATTCTCTATATTTTATTAATGACAAAGGGCTGAATAAGTGAACTAGCCACTTGGTGGGCTGACTCAGGAAGCCTCTGGGAGCAAGGACTGAAGTCCACAATGAGTAACCAAAGAGGAAACTAGAGTGGACTTCAGGCTCTATGTGCACTTCTGGTAAATAATGGTAAACACAACAGCCACACCACAATGAGAATGCAAAGTGAGGACTCTGCTTGTGTAGAGAGCGAAATACAAGTGAGAAACAATGAAGGAAAGATGGATATACCCATAGTGACCATAGGGAATCCAATGGTGGTATCTTGCAAGCGAAATATAGAGAATTGAGCGAGATATGAACTAAAAGAGTGCAAAATCACCAAATATAACAAACTTCCCCAAAAATCTGCTTACTAACACACTAGTGTTTAGCACATTTTAAGTCACCAAAAATATGATTGCTAAGGTATTTATATTATCAAAAAGGATCATAACTAATTCTAAGATCACAGAAATGTAATATTCAGAAAGTGTTCTCAATACAATATATAATTAAAGATTTGGTTGAGACTTCTGTTTGTCTGGAAAGGTAATACATAACAAAAACTTTGACAAAAAAGATAATGTGTAGCATAAGCTTATATTATTTTTTATCTTAAAATAATATATTTTGTGAAGATTAACCACTTTAGAGTGACTTAAAATATAAAAGACATATTTTAAGTCACTCTAAAGTAATTAATCTCTACAGAATATATTATTTTATGGCAAACAATAATATAAACTTATGCTATACATTGTCTTTATTGTCAAAGTTTTTGTTATATATTATCTTTCCAGACAAACAGAAGTCTCAACCAAATCTTTAATTATGTATTGTATTTAGAACACTTTCTGAATATTACATTTCTGTAATCTTAGAATTAGTTATGATCATTTTTGATAATCTAAATACCTTAGCAATCATATTTTTGGTGACTTAAAATATGTTAAACCTCAGTGTGTAAACTAAACTAGCAGGAATGACTAAGCAATAATTACTCAATAATTTTCTTTCCAACTACCAAATGACAGCATGACCACCTCTCACGAAGTCCTATCAAATATGGTTGATTATGAGACTCTACTATCATAGAGAGAAAAGGCAACCTGATTTATCTCCCTTACTCAAATCTGAGTCATATTGTAACATGTAATATAATATAGAAAGTAGTAATAGAATATCATGGTCAAATATTACATAAGTTACATAAGAGGTGAAGTACTTATAAACCAACCAATCGAAGTGTCCCATCCTTCACACCATCATACTTACCATTAATGAAAATGACAGGCAACATTTTTGTACCCCCTTCCCTGAAAGACTTTGACAAGCTCAAAACAATGAAACAATACATAGGTGAATGCAAAAACAACTTTTGTTTACATTGGCTCAAAAAAAATATCATCTAATAGTCATCATTGAGACATTAAACTGTAGATGTATTAGAAAATTTTTAATTTCTAATTGTAATGATTAAGTTTGCCATTTCAGGGTCACATACATTCTCACAGGGTGATCTGTAAGTCTCACAAACTATAGTATACATTCTTGTAGAGATCATTCCTAAAATTTTCTTTAGAGTGGCCATCAAGGCTAAAACCAAGAAAACATGGTGGCAAGTCAAGATATTGGACATTAGAGTGGAGATGTCTAAGACAGAGGTGGGTTATAATTAATCAACTTTTGTCAAAGATTTAGAAGGACAATGTATGGTAGGAGTGCAAGCCAAAGGTTGTCTAGATCAAGATACATTGGTTCTATAGTAAAAAAGACTTGAAAGGTCAAGTGTGAGTCATTTTATATAGTTTTCCTAACATGATGGTGAATCACATCCAATACCATCTATGTATACAGAGGAAATGTGACTACAGACCTGAAGTTCACAAGGAGTAACCAAAGAGGAAACTAGAGTGGACTTCAGGCTCTATATATGTGCACTTCTGGTAAATAATGGTAAACATAACAGCCACAACACAATGAGAATGCAAAGTGAGGGCTTTGCTTATGCAGAGAGTGAAATACATGTGAGAAATAATGAAGGAAAGATGGATTTACCTATATTGACCATAGAGAATCTGGTGGTATCTAGCAAGCAAAATATAGAGAATTCAGTGAGATATGAACTGAAAGAGTGTGAAATCACCAAATATAACAGTAGATGTAAGAGCTAGAGCATAAGTGTCATATCTTATATTTTCGCTAAGTATAACTCTGGAACTCCTGCACCAACTTCTGACAACTCCAATGTGATCTCCATGAATATGCATCACCTGACTCCCAGACCATGTGACTATTCCTTTTATGTTCTCTATTGTTCTCTCCGTTTCCTTTCTTGTATTAGTCATCCCAATTAGATTCCTGTGTACTGCTCCAGTTATCTCTGTGGCTGGTGCACAGCTCCAGTATATGTTTTCCTGAACTCTGTCTTACTCATAGAAACGTTCCGCCTTACTCATCTGTAGTCATTATGATGTACTCCATTACAAATCTGATACAACTCTGTAGTATACATATAAACTTGTAGTTTACTTGGTACATACCTCAGTTTGAATATTAAATTAATCTCCTCTCAACATCTCTGACCCTCCTTAGTTCCACCTCTGACCCCTCTGACCTCCGACATCCAAGGATGCAAGTACAAGGGAGAGACACATACATCCTACTCCAAGTCCTCGTCAACTCTGGCCCATTTTCCCTTGTATGCACTCTGGACCTTGTCAGACTTGTCCAGAGGAACCAGATTTAACAGTATATTCAAACTCCTACTTATACTCACACTATATGTCTCACACATGCATACAACAGCAAGAGCAACTAGAGTTAGTCTTTGACTCTACATGTACCATCCCCAGAGACTTCTACAATCTCACTGCCCATATCAATAATCCGTCCATCTCCACTACTCATCACATCCAGCTCTATGGCCCCTTTGCATCTCCCCTAACTCCGTTACCGGAAACAATCTTCACTCTCTGTATCCACAAAATCTGTGAAGAGCCTAAGACCGGAGGTAGTGGATCTGGTGGTCTGGACCCTCCTGAGCCAGATATCAGCAATGATGACACTCTATCATCTCCGTCATCATCGGATGACGAAGATGAGGATTTTGCCAGCCTAGGATTTGAGAATGATGACCCTCCCACAAATAATATACCCCTGGCTTATGAGCCATTTTCACAACTTGCAGATGCTATCTGCGACATAATGCATCGCACCCTCCATACCAAATCCTCCAACTCTCTGAAGACTAAAGTCTGAGAGCCTGACACTTTCAACAGAACAGAACTGAAGAAACTCTGCACCTTTATAGTTCAGTGTAAGCTGAACTTCCAGACAAATCTGAAATCGTTCTGCCATGACAGGGCTAAGGTCACATTTGTGCAATCGTACCTGAAGGGCATCGCTCTAGAGTACTTCGAACTAGACCTTCTCGGACACTAAACCAGAGTGTTTCACCTGCTCTGGATGGAGAGCTGAGAAAGTTTCCTCCATGAACTCTAGGCTAATTTCAGCCCTCATGATCCCATCGCAGATGGGGAGGCTCAGCTCGAGCAACTTCGCATGAAAGACTCCGACTGGATCTTGAAATATATAGTCCAGTGGAACCAACTGGCGAGCCAAGTCCAGGAATGGGGTCACAGCATGCTCTGCTGAAGTTTCTACGTTGGACTCTCTGATTGTATCAAGGTCAAGTTGTCCCACCTCGAAAAGCCAGGCAACATCCAAGATCTCCACACTCTTGCACAGCAAATTGACCATCACTACTAGGAGCACAAGGAAGAGATCTCCCACGCTAATAAAGGTTCCGGATCCAACTCTAGGACCAACAACAAGTTGTCTGCAACTCTGTCGTCTTCCAACAACATTAAAAACAACAAGTCTATGTAAGGGTCCCATAAAGGACTCAAAGGACTCAAAGCCCAAAAGTAGTTCCAACTCCAGATCTTCCATGTCGTCCTCCACTCACAAGCCCAACCTCACGTTGAAACTAGGCAAAGACAGCAAGCTCACTACAGCTGAACAAAAGTGTTGTTTCGACAACAAGCTTTGTATGTTCTACAGCCAGGGTGGACACATGGCCAAAGAATGTCCAAAGTCCACTTTGAGGGCTTCCAAGGCATGTGACAAAAACCACAACTCCAGAACTCAAACTGGAGGCCTCTAGCACGGAGGTGAAAAAATAGTCAGCAGCCTCGATAACTCTGCATGGAACTGAGGTTGCATTGACTCCGCCCATGCAAAGGAGGTCCATCTCAACGTGTCTGCTCTTTCAGATCCCAAATCCCTTATGCCCTCCATCTCTATTCTCTCTTATGACATTCTGACCTTCTCCGCACTTGTAGACTCTGGATCCTCTGATTGTTTTATAGATACAGCTTTTGTTAATGATCATGGACTTTTACCATATTCAGTTCCTCTGCTACAACTCCGGCTATTCAATGGAACATCCAACTCCACAATCACTCAAGCTATCAACCTCACTATCCGCTTTGAATCCGGTGATATCACTCCAACAACATTATTTGTCACTCCACTTGATGGATCCTGTTCCTTTGTTCTAGAACACAACTGGCGTGTCCACTACAATCTGTTGATTGATTGAGTATCAAGCAGTATCACATTCTGTACACCTGAACAGACCATGCCTGTGAAACCAAGCTCAACTCCGCAGCCTTCAGACTCACCTCCTCTGGCTACTCCGATATCATGTAAACTCCCCCATCGCAAGACTCTGCACATCGCACTTATTGGCATACTGGCGTTCACACTGGCTTGTCGCCTCGAATGCTCCGTGCAGTTTAGTCTACAACTCTGCCCTGAGGAAACCAAACTCTGCTCTTCTTTTGCAACTCCTGAAGAGGTGGACTTGTCTAGAGTCCCCATAGACTATCATGATTCGCAGATGTATTCAGTAGGACTAAAGCTTCCAAGCTTGCACCTTATCACGAACATGATGTATGCATCAACCTCGAAAAAGGCACTTCCCCTCCTCTCAGCACTACCTACTCCCTCTCCACTTCTGAACTTGAGTCACTCCAGACGTTCCTCGACAAACACCTAGCCAGTGGGTTCATCCGTCCTTCCTCCTCCACTCACGCTGCTCCGGTCCTCTTTGTCCACAAAAAGGATGGTTCACTCTGTCTTTGCGTTGATTTCTGAGGACTCAACAAGATCATGAAAAAAGACCACTACCCACTTCTGCGCATCTCTGATCTCCTAGATGCTCCAAGCTGGGCCAAGATCTATACCAAGATCAATCTCCATTACACATATCATTTGGTCCAGATCGCCGAAGGAGACGAATGGAAAACATCATTCTGCACGCACTATGGGTCATATGAATGGCTTGTTATGCCCTTTGGACTTATGAACACCCCCATGGCATTCCAGTGGTCTGTAAACACTATCTTCGCTAACTTGTTAGATGTTTGCGTCATCATATACCTTGACGATATCTTTATTTACTCTGCGGATGTGTCCTCTCACAAGGAACATGTCTGTGAAGTACTCTGTCAACACCACAAATGCAGACTTTACGTCAAACCTGAGAAGTGTGAATTCCACACCAACTCCACCGAGTACCTCGGATACTAGTTATCTCTAGCCGGACTCACCATATCCACTGAGAAAGTCAAAGCTATTCAAGACTGGCCTGAGCCTCAGAAAGTCAAGGACATTCAGTCCTTCCTTGGATTTGCTAACTTCTACCAGTGTTTCATCCACAACTATTCCAATATTGTCGTTCCTTTAACCCGCCTCACTTAGAAAGGCACTCTATGGCTTTTCTTCAATGACTATTGCTCTTCATTCCAACAGTTGAAGGATGCCTTCACCTCCGCTCCTATCCTTACTCACTGGGTTCCCAATGCTCCAATCATCATGGAAACTGACACCTCCGATTATGCCATCGCCAGAATTCTATCTGTCCATTGTCTAGATGATGAAATCCACCCCATCAGTTTCTACTCCTGGAAACTCCACTCTGCAGAACTCAACTATGACACACATGATAAGGAATTACTTTCCATCTACGAAGCATTCCACACATGGCAGCACTATCTTGAAGGCTCCGCAACTCCGATCGACATCATCACCAATCACAAAAACCTCAAATACTTCGCTACGAGTAAACTCCTGACAAGCTGGCAAGCCTAGTGTTCAGAGTTCCTTTCCCAGTTCAACATGATTATCTGTTTCTGCCCTGGACACCTCAGAGCAAAACCCAATGCCCTCACTAGACACTAGGACATCTATCCCAAAGAGGAGGATAGGGACTATGCTTGTGTCAATCTGCATAATTTCCACCCCATGTTCACTCAGGAGCAGCTCGCATCATCCCTGTGGACGATCTACCTCACAACTCTAGTACTCTGAGCTAGCTCCATGTTCGATCTAGAATCCCTCCATAATGATATCCTATCTACACTTCCATCCAATCCGCTTGCTATACTTCACCTCTCCAACTCATCTGACTCTTGTTGGTCCATAGACCCCAATGGTTTTCTACACCTAGACAAACGCATCTATGTTCCTAACTCCAGTGATCTCCGTCTCTGTATACTCTGGTACAAACACAATCACCCAATCTCTAGTCACTTTGGGCAAAACCACACCATGGACCTAATCCAGAGAGAGTATACATGGCCAGGTACTCGTACATTCATCAAAGAATATGTTTCCTCCTGTACAGCCTGTGCCTGCGCCAAGGTACCTAGGCATAAACCATTTAGACTCCTAAAACAACTCCCCATCCCCGAGAAACCTTGGAACTCCATCTTCATGGACTTCATAGAACAACTCCCTGCTTCCTCCGGTCACACCGCCATCCTAGTTGTCATCGATCGCCTCACTAAGCAATGCATATTCATTCTGACAGACGACAAGGTGACATCTCCGGAATTAGCAAAATTGTTTCTACTCCATGTGCTTTCCAAGCATAGAGTTCCATCGCACATCACCTCCGATCCAGGTTCCGAATTTGTATCTCACTTCTTCTGCTCACTCGGCAAAGCTCTTGATATCCAACTCCACTTCACCTCCGGATATCATCCAGAAGGAGATGGCCAAATGGAATGTATGAACTAGACTCTTGAACAGTACTTGTGAATCTACTACAACTATCAATAGGACAACTGGTCCAAACTCCTGCCCCTAGTGGAGTTCGCATATAACAACGCTCCGAATGCGACAACCAGCCTATCTCCATTCTTCGCTAACAAGGGTTACAATCCGAATATCTCCATTCATCTGGAGAAAGACCTTACCTCTATGCAAGCAAGAGAGTATGCAATTGACCTCAACTCACTCCACCAATATCTCCATGAAGAGATCACTGCCACACAAGTACGTTACCAAGGCCCTGCTGATGCTAAATGAACTCTGGCACCAGACTTCCGAGTCAGTGATCAGGTTTTCATGAAAGCGAAGTATTTCCACTCCACACGCCCTTCTAAAAAGCTTTTGGAGAAAAACCTTGGTCAGTGCCCAATCATTGCTCAACCCAGCACACACTCCTTCACACTCCGCCTTCCCGACTCAATGAAAACAATACATCCCATGTTCCATGTCTTGCAATTAGAACCTTCCATTCTGAACACCATCTCAAACTGGACACAAACTCTACCACCTCCAGTGGAAGTAGAAGGTGAACTCGAATATGAAATCGCAGAGACCCTAGACTCTAAGGTAGATTGGAGAAGACGGAACTGCAAGATACTATATTTAGTCCAATGGTCTAGTTATGAAGGCACTGACGAAGAGACCTCCTGGCTATTGGCCATAGAACTCATGCATGCCTCAGAGCTTGTCCAGGAGTTCCACTCCTGCTATCCAGACAAGCCTGGACCTTACTCTGCTTAGTCACTCCGTTTGGATCACAAAGATATCATTCAAACTGACTAAATTACAAGTATCTACAACTCCTCTTCAACTCTGTCTTCTTCCAAAGACTCCCCCAATCCCAACTTCTCCCTCTGCTTTCCCTTCACCTTCTCTGACATCTTGTTCAACTCCTCCACTTCCACCGCCATCTCATCAACCATCTCCACATCTCAGTTGTCCTCAAGTTCATCCTCCCCATACACCTCCTCTGCCTTTAACTCTGCGATCCGAGCCATGTAATAATTGTGTGTTTGCACCTCCCTCCACAGCTTGTCCACGGACTCCATGATCCATAGCAGCGCCTGTACCAGCAGTGTGTCTTCTTCGTCCTCACTCTCACCCCAGAGCTTCTTCTGGCTGGGTCCTTCCTGCATGTCCGGGGGCTCCACCTCTTCCGCTTTTTCTCCGGTTTCTCCTTGCTAGGGCATTGACACTGTGCCTTCGCTTGCTGACATGCGATGCAGGACAAGTACTTACTCTTGCCAATCTCACATTTGAGCTCCTGTTCCATGCATCGCCAGCACTCCTCCAGTGGCCTCCTCACAGCTCCTGTGCTCCGGCTCACATGCCACTGCTGTGCAGTCACCTCTGATGCCTAAATGGTGGTCAGTATGAATGCAAGTTGATGGTGCAATCATGCACCCGTTCCTTGGCAGCTTCCTCCACCTTTCTCCGCTCATCTGCTACCTCCTCCACTGCCCTATACCTTGTGACTTCCTCTATCACCTTCTAAAACACTCGTGTCACCGCATTCTGCACTGCCTCCACTGCTCTCCATGTCTCTTCCTCTGCTCTCTCGCATACCTCTTTCTCCACCTTCTTCCTCACCTCCTCCTCGGCCTTTCTCCATGCCTCCTCCTCGTTCCACATCTTCACTCTGCACTTGTGTTCTGCAAACTTGGCATCAGCAAGGTCGTTGTTGTCGTTGTCATGCTCAACAAGTTGGGCGTCAGTCCACTCTGTGATTTGGCTGAGATTGGGGGCGGACATGTCGGTGATGATGATGGTAAGAGTTAAAGGACAATACACATACACTTTGGACTTTATAGGCATTTTTCAGACTCCAACAAACTCTGTATCATCCTAGGCCTTCAGAGGTTCAGGCCTAAAAAGGGGATACTGTCATATCCCATATTTTCACTAAGTACAACTCCGGAACTCCTGCGCCAACTCCTGACAACTCTGATGCGATCTCCATGAATATGCATTGCCTGACTCCCAGACCACGTGACTATTCCTTTTATGTTCTCCTTTGTTCTCTCTATTTCCTTTCTTGTATTAGTCATCCCAATTAAATTCCTGTGTACCGCTCTGGTTATCTCTATGGCCAGTGCACAGCTCCGGTATATGTTTTCCCAAACTCTGTCTTACTCATAGAAATGTTCCACATTACTCATCTGTAGTCATTACAATGTACTCCATTACAAATCTGATGCAACTCTATAGTATATAAACTTGTAGTTTACTCTGTACATACCTCAGTTCGAATGTTAAATTAATCTCCTCTCAACATCTCTGACCCTCCTCAGTTCCACCTCCAACCCCTCTGACCTCTGACCTCCAACCTCTGAGGATACGAGTACAAGGGAGTGACACATATGTCCCACTCCAAGTCCTTGCCAACTCTGGCCCATTTTCCCTTGTATGCACTTCAGACCTTGTCAGACTTGTCCAGAGGAACCAGATTTAACAATAAGGCTCATAACCTGTTGAGAGCTGAGGATTAAGGAAGTGGACTAGCCACTTCTTGAGTTGACTCAAGGGGCTTCTAAGAGCTAGGACTGATGTTCACAGTGAGTAACCAAGGTATATTAACATAGGAATAAAGAGATACAGACCTGATGTCCAGAGTGAGTAACTAAGGAGGGAATCACATTGGATAACATGTATTCTTCAAGTAAATACTGGTAAACAGCTCAGCCATAATGCTGAATAAGCATAAGGTATGAGTTCTGAAACTGCAAAGAGTGATGAACAAGTCAGAATGGGCTGGGGAACATTGGACATATATAAGGATAATAATGATGGGGAATTGAATGGTGACAACTAGGAACCAAAATGAGAAGCAGTAAGCCATCAATGAACATTATGAGTGCAAAACCACCAAAGCATTATGTTGATGATGAATGCCAGAATGAAGTCAAGGTTTTGGAATCTGCTATGATAGAGGAACATGGGTTGAAAGAGATCAACTCTATTTTTGCTGGAGATGACAGTATTGAAGAATACCAAGCATTAGAAGAGGTTAAAGATGTTGATACTGGTTCTGATGCTAGTGATTTAGACAGTAGTGGCCACACAGGCCTATCCGTCCAAAAGTGCTTATCAGCTTGTTTGTTTGTCACAGCTAAGACTAACTCCAGATATAGTTTATTTCCCAGTCTATGAACCTTTCACCGCCCATTACACACTTGAAGAGCTTGTCCTACATCAATGTTCTCAAATATCAATACAAGGGTCATATCTGTACTCAAAAAGGGTCATTTAGATCACATGGCAGAATTGGACAAGTACATGCAAGCATTAGAAAATGCTTGTGCTTACCACTTCACTATTGAAGGCAAGATCAAGTCAGATGGCTACTCTTGTTACTAAACATGGAACTTGTAAAATTAGGTGAAAGTTTTGACTTGGTCTCAGCATGTAAAAAGGCAGAGGTATGGGAACTCATTAGGGGTAGCCAAAAGATGTAGGCTTGGCATTTGTAGGTACCAGAAATGACAGCTAGAGCCACACAACTCCAGTAGTATAAATATTGTAGTTACTCCACTATCACTCCTTAGTCTGAATATTGACTTGGATAACTTGTTGACGATAAAGGGCTGAATAAGCGAACTAGCCACTTGGTGGGTCGACTCAGGAAGCCTCTGGGAGCAAGGACTGAAGTCCACAATGAGTAACCAATGATAGATAAGCAGAGGAAATGTGACTACAGACCTGAAGTCCACGATGAGTAACCAAAGAGGAAACTAGAGTGGACTTCAGGCTCTATGTGCGCTTCTGGTAAATAATGGTAAACACAACAGCCACAACACAATGAGAACGCAAAGTGAGGGCTCTGCTTGTGCAGAGATCGAAATACAAGTGAGAAACAATGAGGAAAAGATGGATATACCCATAGTGACCATGGGGAATCCAATGGTGATATCTAGTGAGCGAAATATAGAGAATTGAGCGAGATATGAACTGAAAGAGTGCGAAACACCAAATATAACACCTTCAACTGCTGGAAAGAAGATTGACAGTCATCTGAGAAGTGCTATGGAGTACCTTTATGGGTAAGATGGGTTAAAGGAATAACAATGTTAGAATAATTGTGGATGAAACACTGGTAGAAATTAGTGAATCTAAGGAAGGACTGAATGTCCTTGACTTTCTGAGGCTCAGACCAATCTTGAATAGCTTTGACTTTCTCAATGGACATAGTAAGTCTGGCCAGAGATAACTGGTGGAGTCGGTATGGAATTCACACTTCTCAGGTTTAGCATAAAGTCTGTGTTTGTGGAGTTGACAGAGTACCTTATGGACATGTTCCTTGTGAGGGGACATATCCACAGAGTAAATAAGGATGTTGTCAAGATATATGATCACGCAAAGATCTAACAAGTCAAGGAAGATAGTGTTCACAAACTGCTGGAATGCCACAGGAGCATTTATAAGTCTGAAAGGCATAATAAGCCATTTGTACAACCCATAGCACATATAGAAGGGATCTGGGATCAGAAAGAGCAGATACGTTGAGATGGACCTCCTTTGTATGGGCAGAGTCAAAAGCAACCTTGAATCCATGCAGAGTTGTTGAGGTTGCTGACTGTTTTTTCGCCTCCATACTAGAGACTTCCAGTTTGGATTCCGGAGTTGTAGTTTTCGCTGCACAGGCCTTATAAGCTCTCAAAGTGGACTTCAGACATTCCTTGGCCATATATCCATCTTGACTGCAGAATATACAAAGCTTGTTGTTGAAATGACACTTTCACTCAGCTATTGTGAGCTTGCCATCTTTTCCTAGTTTCGATGTGAGGTCAGGCTTGTTGATGGAGGATGACGGAGAAGATCTGGAGTTAGAACTATTTCTGGTCTTTCAGTCCTTTGAGTCCTTTGCAGGATCCTTAGACTTGTCATTCTTGGAGGTGTCGGAAGATGACAAAGTTGTGGATGACTTGTTGTTGGTCCCAGAGTTGGACCCAGAACCTTTGTTAGTGTGGGAGATCTCCTCCTTGCACTCCCAGTAATGATGATCAATTTGTTGTATGAGGGTACAGAGATCCTAAATATTTCC
>JBBPUC010000591.1:0-15007 GCA_038094375.1 Tubosaeta aff. heterosetosa
TCCAGTCAGTCAAGGCGATATCTAAATCACAAGGATCGTCAATTCGCAGGGGAAAAAGTGCCCGGATGAAGCCAACCTTTCAGTAAGTGACGATGATAGAACAGAGGAATGCTTGAGCAATCAATCTGACTTTAAAGCAAGCTGATCGATATTGAGCCTGATTCGTATCAAGCATGAAACCATCAGATACATAAGTGCCACTAATGCGGTCACTTCTCAGATACTGCGGTGTTAACAAGCCCTGTCTAGCTGAAACCGACCACGGATCCATGGCTTGCCTCTGAAACACAAGATAAACCCCAAAGAACGCCTTTGCGGTAACGTGATCAAAACGCAGGATCATCACAAAAATTGCATAAGTGGGCTATGTGCGTATATGGTGTTGTAGGGTAATAGATTTGCTGCGCGAGTCATCCCGGTCGTCGTGATTCAAGTGTTTCATATATGAGAGTTTCCAGGACATTGCATGTCATCAGAAAGCGAGCCATATCATCAGAAAGTCAAGCTGTTCGAGGAGTTTGGGAACCATATAACACCATCTAGTTGTTCTATCGGACTGCAACACCATCTATTGCGCTCACAAAGCTACGGACAATCCAATGGATACTACAATAAACCAATACCACTTGATACCACCCATTCCAGGCCCTTCACCACATGGCAGTCCATGAGAAGACCAGTGTGGCAGGGGAATCGGGCTAGGCGGAGAGTGAGTGCGGTGTCGGGAGTCCATGTGTAGTAGGTCGTAGCGTCGGTTGTCGTAGGCAGAGAGCGTCCTTCCACCCGCACGCCTTCCGGGTTTCCCTGCTAGCCTTCCAGGGCCTGTCCCAGTCTCCCCTACTCCACCAGGTGAGTGAAGAAGAAGCGACGGGCACAACAAAATGGCAATACCAGTAAGCGAATGATGACCGGATCGAACAAGGCTACTTACAGACGTCCCAGATCGTCAACGGCAATGTTATTCCACAAGACAGCCAGCTTTCAGATGTCCGAGTATTCGCTAGACAGCTGCTGCGCAGCCCTGCCTTCCTCTGAGTAAGTGAGTATAAGAATAGACGAGCACACTCACCATTGCTGGCCGTCGCGACGCGGTCATCGATGTGGCGTCTTCCTCATCCCCTTATCCCCCTCGTCGTCGCATAGTGATGGTGGTGATGCGCCATTGCACAGCCCTGGCTTGCTTCGCCGTTACCTTGTCATAGGGAGGAGGGGGTCGCCATTGCTCTCCTTGCTGAGGCAGTGGTGGGCGCACCATTGCATCGCCTTCATGGTGGTGGTGGTGCCGTTGCACCTGTGATGATGGTCGATGAAAGAGAGGGGTGCTGAGTCAAAAGGTTTCAAGTTCAGCCAAAGTCACGTGACAGGTTGGACTTGAAACCTCTAAGTTCAATCATCACCCAAATGGCGATCATACACGATGATGATGATGCAGGTGGTGGTCGCGCGACTGCACCGCACAGGGACGACTCTCGGAGGGTTGGGGAAAAGACAGCGAGGGCTTGTTCACCACTACCACGCAAGGGCTGCGTGACGGCACAGAGGACATGGGCACCAGACGGTGGTGAGCACACCCACCCATTTCCATGCGGACTGCGCCCGTCCTACTTCCCCATCCATCCGCGCGCTACCTACCCGTTCTCTGCTCGTCACTGCAACCACACGACAACGCGAAGGGCGAGAACTGCACAACGACGTGCCACCACTCCACCGTGACGATGAGGGGGTCAACAGGTGCGCGATAGCGTGCCAACAGGGGCTATACAAGACGCACCCACCGCCAGCACAATGAACAGCGACAAGCGTGACGAGGGAGCGCAATCACGCATACCCACCCAACCTGGACGGTAAGGCTGCGCAACAGTGCGCTGACACCACCGTGATGAAGACGGCGGCGACAAGCACGCAGCGCATGTGGAACGCGTACTACCCACAAGACGACGACAAGGGGCTGCGTGGCGGCGCACCTACCTCCCACTAACGACACTACCACTACCATCACCACAGCGGGAAGGCGCGCAACCGGATATGGCACATGCACCACCCGCGGGACGAGAAGGAAGGTGGGGAGCGTGATGGCGCGCCCACCACTCACCAAGACTATGCGCGGGGGGCGGCACCACCACCACCATGATGACGAGGAGGCGCGCAATCACGCACAGCACACCCACCACCAACAGGAAGGCGAGGGAGCGCAACGGCGCACCCACTACCCACCAAGGCGACGTGCGGGGGGCGCAACGGTGTACGGTACTGCCACTGCTCACCACGATGTGCAGGGGGCACGATGGCGTATGGTTACCACCACCACCATAAAGGTGAGGTGTCCAACCGCGCACGGCACACCACCCGCGAGACGACAAGGAGGACGGGGTAGCGCAACCGCACACCCACAAGCCCTTCGTTTGGATCTTTTCATGGGTGTTACACGCTTTTAGGCGCTTTTTGGACTACTCGACATACTGCTTTTTTGATACTGTAGCTACTTTTTTGCCTGTACGAAGCAATGAAAAAGTTCATTTAAAGCATGAAAAGCTGAAAAAAGCAAAAAAAAAAAAGCTTGAAATGAGCAGAGGGGATCTGCTTTTAAAAGCTTGCCTGTGCTTTTTCAATAAAGCACGAAAAAGCACGAAAAAGCTTCAGAAAAGCTGTAAAAAGCACTTGGTGAAGATACTGATGCTATGCCATGTAGGACCTGTCATATATGATAATATATATATTACTGGAAGCTCCCTGCATCATCTCGTATCATCATGTTAAAATATAATTTAGTATACATCCTCGGCTTGAGTCGCACAACTACTGCGTTGCATAGGTCCTACCGTTTATGACAAAATATTTAACTGTTGGAATCCTCCGCTTCATATGGTCTTATCGTACTTGTGCAATTTTTGTGATGAGGGTTCTGCCAACAACACTATGTGTTTAGCTACATCTTGAACTCGGCTGACGCCATGTTTTCAGACATGCTCTGTAGAGAAAATAGTCATCATTGCTGGCAATAGAACTGCTCGAGATTACTTCGAACAATCAGAATGCTTCCTTTGCTCCACTGAATATTCTCTCGACGTTTATTTTCGAATTTTATAATAACTCCATGATGAACTATCGTGTAACCGAAGGCGATAAGCAACAATGCTCTCATTGTCCTTGGCTGCACTGCATCTACCTATTTTTCTTGTCACTCGCGAAAAGCGCTATACTACAAATAATAATGGACAACTGACAATGAAATACGTGACTCACGGGTGCATCACCGCTAGGAATCGGTGGGCAATCGAATGGTGCAAATGGGATTTCAGTGCTACTAAATGGCATTGCCATGCCTGATGTGTAGTCAGCATTAAGAGCCGCAGGGTGCAAGGGTCTACTTGAGGCTAGAGACTGTTGGACGCAGTCAGCGTGTCTCGCATGCACCAGAAAATTCGGGGTTTGGCCATTCTGGGAGTGCACAGGTGAGTGAGCAATGCCTCGGAATGGATGTCCGTACAAAGGGGTAAACACGATCACCGGAATGGACGGTAGATGTGATCAAGCTCCTCACCTTGTCCTCTGAATCTATATAAAATAGAGTGGTGGTGCTCCTCTTGTCCTCAGAAGCTTTGTTGAATTTCAGCCACCTTGTGTATTTGTTTATTTCGTCCAACAGCAATACAGGAGATGTTGATGCCTTTCGTCATGGTTGGTAAATGTCAGGAAGAATACAAGGAAAAAATTGAAATAAACTGCCATTCCATTCACACTACACTCCATCAGCCTGTATGCAATGCTGGAATGGTAGAACAATCAAATGACACAGCCACATACATGACTTCCGGTGCTAAAACAAGTTCCATCGTCACGACCACTCACAAAAAGACCATTGCCCATGCAGTCCATCTAGTCACATCATTTAGTATAAGATGAGGAAAAGTATCGACGGTAAGTCTCTGTATTTCTGCCAGCTATCATCATCCTCACTCTACCGTGTTCTTCCACTTCACATTGCGAATCACGCAATGGCTACTGTAACATCCACGCCTGCTAATGATGCCACAAGCCCGGACACAAAGGAGAAAAGGGTCCAGAGATTCATTAGTATCGTTGTAAGTATCGTCACCCTTTGCACTCTGTCAGTCTAAACTTGTGATACGCTCAGCAAAACATGACCGATCATCGACCAGTCAAGAGTAGGACCGTGGTGGTGTCTGTCCACACCACAAGTAACCCCTCTCCTTGTAAAAAGTCAGTGTCGAATAGGCATCCGGGCCAGACACATACCCGTTCAGAAATAGACTGTGCACTCTCACACAAGTTGGCAAATGCATGATTCGTGATGCATGACCTTGCAGATCATGTTTTTGGTCACATCGTGCTGACCGGGCTGGCAAAAGATATTCTATGCAACCTAATCGATAGGAAGACTGTTCAGGTCTGGGAAGTCACTGCCATTGGCAATCGCAGTTCCAAGCAACCACTGCTTCCAAGCTCGGACAATGTTCAGCATGCCATTGATCAGGCATTCAAGGATGCGGACAAGTATGACTGTGACATTCAGGATGCCGTGAGGGAGGATGGGAATCCAGGAATGTCTATGGATATGAAGGGAAAGAAGAAAGAGAGTGGGAAGAGAACAGGTATTCAGAAGACAACATTCTATGAATTCAAATGGACGAAGTTCCCTATGGAAGAACCTCTGAAGGAAGACCAACTTATTGATTTCATAAACGGCATCACCGACCGTGCTTTCGAGTTCACTCAGCCAAAGCTAGCCGCAGGACACCAGGAATTGCATCATTGTCTCGCAGCCCCAAAGGACAAGACCCGTGCTGTACTGCTCTCGTACGAGCCAGATGGAGAGGATATGAGGCCCAACTTCCTTCTCTTGCCAGTTGAAGCCTTCAAGAAAGAAGATGACGACTTTAGGTTGATTGACCAAAAGTATGTGAACTTTACAGCAATGCGCATGATCGGCGAGTTGAAGAACAAAGAGATTGTGGCGGCCGTCAACCAGATGCAACGGTACGCCCACAGATTAAAACGTGCGCAACCATGGGTGCACTACATTCTTGCATTGTCGGTCACGAGGGAGAGGGTCGTTTTAATATGTGGAGAGGGAAGCAGGATAGAGACCATGGAACTGATGCTTTCGAATGGACGTGGTTGCATCGAATTTGTATGGATCTTGCTTGGCTTCGCATTGGCTGACCACGAGGACCTTGGCCACAACCCAGAGGTGGTACTCAAAGGGAAGGAACAATTATGTGTTCTCAGAAATGTCAGCTATCATTTGTTCACCTCTCAGCAGGCAAGGCAAGATTCAGCGCTCTCGACTCCGGATCACCTGCAAAAAATGGCATTGGCTGGAGTCGCCTCTGAGCGTCCTCGCACTACCTCGGCTGCACTCCGCGAGCTACCTGTCCAGTCCTGCGCACTGTTGAAGAGGCTTCACTCGGAAGTTGGCAGTGATGAAGAAACGGATTCAAAGAAACGCAAAACTGATGAAGGTGCAGTGGAGGCACTCCATTATATCTTCTACCCAACACATGTGCATGGTCATACATGCATCGGGATCTTGTTTACTACTTGCTCTATTCGTGGACGGGGAACAACCGTATTTTGCATTATGGATCGTGATGGAAAAACGCTGATAGCGTTGAAGATGGCATGGCAGGATCTCGAACGTGTAGCAGAACAAAACGCGGTAATGGCAAAACTGACAGGTAGTGATCCCCATCCTAACGTGATCGTTCCGACCAAGTAGGTTGTCTTGCTTGTACTAGTATGTGGACTGATCCATGATAAGGATTTATGAGGCAGAGAGAAATGGAATGACGTGCACAATGCCACCCCATGCAAGTCCCTTGATATATCTACCTGCTGTACTACAGTCAAAATAGTGATACATCCTTAGTTGTCAACCATCTATAGAGGAGATATATCCTATCCCTGTCACTAATGTACACTTTGTGATATATCCTAGTGTTCCTCTTGCAATATATCCTATCCTCCTGTTCTCACAGACACAGCCACTATATTGCCATTGCCATATGTTTATGTCCCTGAGCTTAGTTAGAGGCAACAACCATGACGACAAAATAGTACTCAGTACCACACACACAATGGCACGGCAGCGTGCCCACTGCCATGAGCACAACAACTCATGGCGAGGGGGCCCAATGGCAATGTGACGAGGACAGCAAGAGCGGGAGAGCGGCAGTTCAACAGCACACGGACCCTGACCACCACAGCAACATCATTGAACAAGGGTGATGCAACTGCCTGCTCATTGTCAGCACTGTGGCATGTTGACGATCATAGCAAGGGCAGTCCAACAGCACACGCACCACGATTACCATGGCAATAAAAAGGGTGTCAGCGAGGGCATTACAACCATGAACATATACAACTACCTATCTACATTTGTCCTACACCTCGTCATCATCTGCACATGGATTTTCACTTGGTGGAGAGTTGATTGTTGGCATTCCATCAGTCCCTGCAGCCTCGTTTTGAGTCTCAAAGCCTGGTGTCATCATCTTGCCTACGCTAGCCCAGTTTGTTGTGAACGATGCATGCAGCCTCCGCCTGATAGCTGCCTGGCGCTTTGTGTAGGCAGCAAAGGCTTCTGTGTCTTCTGGCTTTTCAAACGTCCTGAGTTCCGCATGTCAGTCCCATACCTCAGCCTCCCAGATGAGGAATGTGAGGACGCGACACATTTCTTCAACAAGCAATTGGACTTCTTCGTCCCATCGGTGATACCGTGCTCTGGATTTCACCCATTCCAGTTGAAGGGCTAGGAATACAAATGAGAAAACAGTCACAATTATAGAAAATGCTCACCATCCTGTAGGCCCATATCTTCGCTGGGCATACCATGTGTCCGCCAGATCCACGACATGATTGTGGTGCCTTGCGTATGCCCATCCAGGAGATCACCCATAGCATGAAGGTCGGTGGTCTTCAAAGGTTGTAATTTGTCCTGCCACTTGTGCCTATCTAGCTTTGGTGCAAGCAATGTCAATGCTGTGTGGGCATCGTTGTACTTTGAGTGGCTGAGGGTTAGACGTTCTTGTACCCCTTGCAAAGTACGTTGGGCCCTCGTATTTGGGGCTTGGCCACGTATGTTGCAGTCCTTGTGCTTGAAAAGCTAAGCACATAATCAAATATAGTGGCAGCACTCATCCAAGGCATCGTTTGCTTGGGCATATTGTAAGGACCACTTGATCTCAAGTATCCTATGGTCACATGGGGTGGCCTTGTAGATGGCAGACGGCATGAGAAGAGGGAAGTTCTCCAGTCTCTCCCCTGAATATTGAGTGGTAGCCCGTAAAGAAGATGTGTTTGGAAAGTAGAGAGTCTGGATTGTCGTCCAGGTGTCGATCTCGCGTTTGAGGGCATTACTACGCAGCACAAGCCTGCTCTTCTGGTCCTCAGAAGCGTGAGATCCTAGTTTCTTCCAGTCAGCTTGGAGCTTTCGCCTACAGACAGTCAGTACGGCAGAGCAAAAGATATAGTGTGAACTTACTGTGTGTGCTCTAGATCCAGTCTCATGCTTACGAATACACTGGGGGTGACCTCTGTGTGCAGCGAGGTATCCTCTCCATTTTCTAGGTTGAGAGCATCCTGTTTGGCATGCTGTAAATGTACTGTTGCGAGTGTGAGTGCTACTTGGCTGTCAACTACCCATGAAATTCAACTGGGACAATGATGACGCACAGGTTACCTTGCTCTCAAGGGGATTTGGCTTGTTCTTGTCCATTTCCCACTCCACGATCTCCTGCGTCCATCTCTCCATTTCTCTTTTCCCCTCTACCGTAGCTTCGATAGACGCATGGAGCTCTTGCAGTGCTTCTTGATGTGCGGTTCTTTCTTTCAGAGCGGTAGTGAACCTCCGAAATAGTGTATGGCCTTGAAATAGATTATGATAGTCTCTTAAACGTCATCAAGAAAAGCTGCCTACCGAATGATTTTTTTTTTTTTCCAGTTCACATCACCGAAATGGTTGTTGAGTACATCCCTCTGAGAACCCGGGCCCATTTCCTTCATACTTGCAGCTACATGGTTAATATTAGCCCAACCACGCTCAGGAGCCTCTCCATCTGTGCGGCCAACTCCTGGACTCCAGTTTAGGGAAAAGCGTGTCTGGCAAGTATCGACATGTGCGGCAAGGTGAAACTTTGGGACAAAGAAGTTGAATATCTTCATGGTCGGGTCTATTTGAAGGTCGGCAGGTAGGGTCTTCATACATTGCCAAATCTTCTTGTACCACTGGCAAGCTATATCATACGAGACATTAATGGTCTTGAGGGAGGAGCTAGCAAGCGCCGATGCAAAAATATAGTCCATATTGACATAACTAAAGCGAAGGGCAAAGAAGTCAGGAGCCCGGCACAGTTCACGAACAATAATAACATACCGCTCCTCTTTCTGAAGATCGCCAACACCACATGGTAGCCTCATGTCATGCCGGGCACAAACCGCTATACCAACACCAGAGACAGAAAGCCCCTTTGTTGACTTCATATCCGCCATATTGACAGCGCTGTGGCTGATGCACGTGCTACGCTAGATGACTATTAGCATTGACATATACTGGAACCATGTATGCCTACCTCCTGTTTGACACCGACATTCGTCTTCAGATATACCTTATATTTATTGTCATCAACAAAGTAACCCCAACCGTTACTGAGGCCGGGATCCTTAATGTCTGAAGATACGTGCCGTCGCCTGAGGTGGAATTGGCATCAAGTGCAATGAATGCAGCGTAGAGCCATCTACACCATAAAACATCATCAATGATCATCCTGATAGGCGTGCATGGAAGATGACTCACTGTCGTTCAGATTGTGCCCAATTGTCTGGAAGATTTTTACCTGGATGTGGACACGCAGGGCAAAGGATGGCCAGATCGCCATCTTGGGTTGCATCAATCCCAGAAGATTCATGCCCGCGTCCGAATCGTTTGAGTGCTTTGAGGTTGCGCCATTCGCTGACCATCCGCAGAAACACCGCATACCGGTTCTAAGCATCATCAGCATGCGACCCAGTACAGTTACACATGGCTTACCCGAATTGGAGTCGTACCAATGTTGTCTGTTCACCGCGCGATGGTATGAAAGAACTCGTAAGCAGATACCTTTGATTCGAATGAGAGTATGTGAAATAATTCCATGACACTAAATGTGGCGGCCATATGGGGATTGCTAATGGTTGTGGGGAAGAGTCATGCAGAAAGGAGCTGCCTGTATCGAGTTGTCGCCCGTTCGCAACCACAGAAATCCAGAGCGACAGGGTGTATCACATGGACATCAATGATAATGAAGTCGTCATCGAAAGCAGCCAAACGGTTAGAACAAGTCTCTCCTGGTTGGTGTCCCAACTGTATCCGTAGTCCTAAGCCCTTGAGAGTTATCCTGGAGAGGTAGCTACCCATCCATTCCTGTCACAAAAAGTTAAAAGAGATCAATCTGCGACCCAAGAGTACTCACCTCCACTCGATGCAAAGGATTGAAAATGTGCGAATGTACGATGCAGTCTTGACAGAAAAAGTCCAACAAAAAGCAGTCTTTGCAACGGTATGATGGATTTTGACTGCCACACGCACAGGTAGCCCAACGTTCTGCTCTCCCCCGTCCTTCCAAGTGGATGAACTTGTCAAGAAATACTGGCCATTCAGGGAGCCAAAGCTGGAGTGGTTCCTCCTAGGTATTCATTTAGTTTAACTGAGAGGCTAAATGATCACGACTTACAGCAAAGGCTTTTGGACGCTGCTCACCAACTGGTACTGGGGTATCATCATAGGGAGGCAGAAATGGGACCTCATTCCAAGGATCACCGCTGTCACCTGTAGCAGGCAGGGTGAGGGGCTCTTGCACAGCTTCATGAGCAGGGAGCACATCGCATGAATGGATATAGGTTGTTCATAATGTGAACGTGCCAGAGCGTTGCTGGCTAAACACACGATGTCACTAGTTGATCTGTGTTTCATTTTTCTGTGTAACAGGGAGGACATGTCAAATTAGCTTAGGTTTTTTGCTTGGTCGTCCCGCCATGCATACTTGCGTGTCTAGCAAGTGACACCGCGTGACCATGGGTGCTGATTGTCACAGTAAATAAGGGTGCAAAGATGAGGCTCTACAGACTCCTATGCTTCACTCAGCAGGCCGTCACAGAAGGTGAGATCCTTGGTCGTCATATCTCAAGGCCACAATAGGTTATGCCCCTCATGTTTTAGGATCAAAGCATCTCCTCTCAACTGTTTCTGTTCCTTTCCTCGCATGACATTCTCAACAGTGAATGGGTACGGCCAACAATGTGTGGTTTGATCTGGAGACCAGATGAGCTGCGAGGACCCATAGCTTGACGAATAGTAAGTCGTCCTTCGGCAATGTTGAGACTACCACTGCCCTATTGCAGCTTGAGCCACACAAAATAGCATTGAGATAATGCTGATTAGCCTTCGATGGCATTAAGTACGAAGTACTCTATTGTGAGTGAACCGATATTCTTAATCTCAGTGATGTCTCTGACGGTTGTCCCCTTCAGGATGTCATTCCTGTACACCTGCAACATGGTAAATGTGCATGGATGACTGTTTGCCAATATCCAAGTGGGCGACCTACTATCATTGGTAGAAGGCTTTCCCTGAAGGTAACGAGTGTGGCGTGTTTCTCCGCGCTTCGCGGCTGAGGCCTGAGATACTTACTCCCTGACGAACAGTAATGGCAGCAACGCCGTTGCCTGAACAGTACTTTACCAAGTCACCTCCCTGTAGCATGTGGGTGCATTCGCTCCGACAGGTGTGCATATTCTCCCAACAATGTGCCTTTTCTTTCCCCACCATTCCCACTTTCAGGAAAACATGCTCACCGTGGATATATCGCAGGTTCGGATGTATCGGACACGGCCACCCTTCTCCACTCGCCACAAACTGATGCTTCAACAGGGATAGACCCTGCGCCTCACGTTCAGGTGGGTACTCTGATGGTTGCACCGAATATAAAGCCTCAAGGGCTTGCCATTGACCTTCGTTCAATCAATATCCCCTCTAGTCAATTCCTCTCACAATGTCCCAGACTGCACAGTCATCGGTTTGTCAGCTGCTAGCCAATGACTGTTCAACCTTGGGTGAGTAAATGTTTGATAGCTGGCATCATCTTGTTCCATTGACACCAGTACAGATGGTCTCACCACACTTCTTCGCTCCCTCAGTTTGTCTCAGTCTGATAGTGAGACATTGATTAGGATTCTCAATGAGTGTGTTCATGTCACCACTAGTAAGTAACGTGTGTGATCAAGGTTATTTATCGACAACTAAGGTTGGTTTGCAGCTTCTCCCCAATCAGATGCCTCGTTGCCGGCTCCACATGGCACTCTGCCTCGTGCTCCCACCATGCAGTCCCCCAACGCACCCGATGCCACCGCGTTTGAGATAGCCGAGTCTATCAAGGACCAGGGTAGCAAGGTAGAAGGTGTTGGGGTACTTATCACAGCCAACACCGCTACTCTCCGCTCACCCCCCGCACTGGTGGATATCCAGCCAAAGGATCCTCACTACCATGAGGCCACGGCTTCCTTGGCAGACGAGTGTTTTCTCTCATTATACCATCGGATGTTCTACAACCTGCCTACGCAGACTAATGTGCGGAGACTGTTCTACTATGTTACTCGTGGCCACTACATTGGCGTTTTTGCTGGGTGGTAAGTATGATTATGATTTGGAGCTTATGTTCTGACGTATTTATAAATAGGGACAATGCTGGCCCCAAGGTTCAAGAGGTGAGTTGTGCGACTTTCGCCAAGGTAGAATCGCTTGAGGCTGGTGAAGACAAAGTGCGTAGGGCGATTGAAAGGGGTGAAGCTTTGCGTATTTAAGTAGTCTACATGCCATCTGCTACCTGTGCCAATCTGCACACACTCTTGTATTTGCTTGTGTTTCGAATGATATCCAGGTTGGAATCTTTACTAGTGCTCTTTTGAGACTTGATATGAGTGACATCATCACTGACATGAGATGGACGAACGTTGTGCCATGCCAATCTTTTATTCTCTGGCCCTTCAGTCGAATCGGTTTTCTCAATGTCTTTATGTGTAGAAAATAATTAGGCTCTCATAAGTCAAATAAAGGTCCTATAAATGTCCCATAAAAGTCTAGTCTAAGTACATACTTATTTGCATACGTATATTTTGTGCTCTCCCCAACCATCATAGGTCTCAACTTTGTATTACAACCAAATGGGTCGACCGAAACTCTACAACACACCAGAGGAAAAGCAGGAGGCTAGGCAGGCAAATAAGTGTGCCTATTACGCTAGGTATATGACCCTGTTACTGTCGTCCTTTCAGCTGTCATGATGATATTGTTAGAAATAGGAACTTGATCAGCGTCAAGATGAAACAAAAATATCAGGCACGCTCCAATCAGGAGAGACGCAGGTATGTATCTTATATTACGCTTGCCCTTGGCACTCAGTTGAAGGGAATACATATCCGTACAGAACCGAAGCACTTTTGGAGTCGGATGGCAAGGCTGAACCTCCAAAAGCAAACGGCAAACAGTCCCGGTGAGATCTTGGTACTCGGTAGTTCCCACAGATACTGATATGCTCAAATAGATTACAGATGCGTCTTGGCATGCCGGAATGCGAGGCAGCCGAAAAGCTCTATTGCGAGTTTCTAGAAACACGCAACTTGGGCAATATCCTCGCCATGATCTCATGGCTTGAGGGATTAGTTGGAGAGTGTCAGGATGCTGAAACAGATACCCTCTATAAGTTTGGAGTTGGCCTGTCTCTCCAACTCGCGTCAGAGGAAACACACTCAACCAGCTCATTCCTTGCTGCAGTGCAAGAAATTTATTGCCATGCATTCATTGACAACATGGAATTACAGGCATTGCATGCAAAGGGGAAACTTTTATTTCAACACTTGTAGTTGGTTGTACGTGGGTATTTACTATTTAGTACTAATGACCAAGTGACTCAGCCAGAGTCCGTTGATCGTTGATCGTGAGCTTGGCTAATTGGGTCTGTGCGTGGGATTTGTGCCAGTATTTGGTCACACTATGGAAAATTTTCACTTCCGAAATCTTTCATTTCACTTACTGAGGCCAATCAAACCTTGTCCATCATCAATTTCGTCATCATTTCATAACAACGTATGTCGTAACATTCGCCATTATCTCATATACTTATGCTAATAGATGGCTCCACGGAAATGGACTACGGATGAGCAAGAGGCATTCCTCGAGCCATGATACAAACAATATGCAAGCAACGCCAACATGAAAAAGAAACAATATACGATTTTCTTCGCAAACTTGTTCAAGGCATGGTTTGAAAAGTATCCTGAACGAGTGACTCTCTTCGGTGACACCACAGACCCGCTGACAATTGAACAGCAGAACGACTTGATGATGCTGTGAGAAAGCACAGAGAGGTAAGCAGATGCAATGGAAGCTACAACGGGGATCTTGCTTACCATTAGACAAGCAACTCAAAAACTGTTTCAAAAACATTTTCGGCAGCTCCAAGCTCGGTTGGCAGAGCAAAGCTGAGGCGAATGATGTCTTCCAGGCTGTGTTGGGCTGCATATCTGAAGGGGAGAAGGGCCGCTGGAACTATCAGGAAGTCAAAGCATACTCGAAACTGTTCTTCGAAGACCGTATTAAAACCGCTATCTCACAGAAGTTGGCACTTATGGGTGAGGAGCTGGGGAGAATGGACATCCAGTGGATTAAGGAAGAAACACGAGCTCTTTACCTAGAGGAGCCTGAGGAGGTGAAACAACAAGTTCGGAGATTCGCGAAGACTGCGAAATGTGATACCAAGGAGAAGGTAAAGACAGGGTCTGAAGCCAACACTGGGGACATCTGGGAAAATGGGCAGGCCGAGAAGTTAGTAACACTGTGGTGTCCAACTTGTGTCCGACTGCGTCGACTCACCATTTCATCAGGAACATCGAAAAATTGGCTGCAGTTGTCAATAAATTCATACTTGCATTGCAGAAAGCAACTGGTTGGTCGTTTTCTCTCTTGACGGGCGGTTCCTCACCACAGCTGCAAGGCAAGATTGATGCCTATAGGTAAGAGAATGCATAATTAGATGAGAGGAAGACAGCTCACTCGCGGCACAGCTTCCATGTCGGCCTGATGGCGCTCGGAAATGACTTCAGTCGAGCATATCCGTACTTTGATAAAGAGATTATGGGTCCATTTGTTGACTTCCTGCGCAGGGTTCATGGTAAGCAAGCCAAGTCATACAGACAGGAAACTAACAGCACGTACGCAGGGACGAATCCAGATGAGGGTGAGGGGGGGAGTTTGCGGGCAGGTTCAGTAGAGGGTAAGCAACTAGTAACACAACAGTGACGGCTGAACAATACATACCCAGGGGTAGGACAGAAGGAAAGTGAGGAAGGAGAGGGGTTGGGTGTTGGTGACAAACTCCCCACCGGGTTATATGCACTGCCAGATGATGAATCACCTGGCAGTAGCAGCAAGGATGCATCATTGCACGCTGATGTTGATATATCTTCACACGATCACCTGGATACATCTTCACACAATGTCGCACAGCCCCAAGCCCCAAACACGGCCATTGGAGTTTCCAATGCCGTTGCTGACAGTCAAGGTGATGTATCCTGCAACCTGCCCGGTGGAATGCCCGACCTCAGAGCTCAAGGTGTGTAACCCCTATGCCGTTTCTGAAGGTCTCACAGTTGTGATGATACATCATGCAGGCCCGTTGCACATGTCTGCTTCCTTGCAGCTCCAGTCTATTGGTCAAGGCGATATATCACATGTCCAGTCGACATACAGCTTTCCATCTCAACAAGGTAAGTTATTCTGTGAATGTGTTTCAGTCAGGATGATGTATTCGTCTAGACTTGTTACACACCTCTAACGGGATAGGTTATGCTAATGGCTATGTCCCGCTGGGTGCGCAGTGATAGCGAAGGGATTGTCAAGTGTGAGACTCACTTGACTTGAGAGAGTGAAGCTCGGTAGGGTATCGGACTATAGTCC
>JBBPUC010000592.1:0-15001 GCA_038094375.1 Tubosaeta aff. heterosetosa
CTTAACAGTATATTCTGACTCCCTCTTGTGTTAGGTTCACCTATGTATCAATCAAGTATGACCTCTGGATATCAGACTCTGGATCAATCCCAATGCCAGGTCCTCCTGACCACATTTGGTAGTCATCGCACTGCTCCAGGCAACTCCTTCGTCAGCCTCACCGCACGTCCTCTGTCCTCCGCCTCCGCGCACTTTGCGCATCCAAGGAGTAGAACTCCTGCACCTCCGACGTCCTCTGCTGACACTCCGATGCCTCACAGTCATCGCAGACGAAGTCCTCCATTGACTCCGTCACCTCCATCCAGTTCCTCACGTCTCCGCTCCAGTCCTCGTTCTAGTACGCGTTCCAGTTCCTCGAACCGTACCCCACTTGGTTTTGAACTGTTCACGCAATTGGCAAAAGCCATCCGCTCCATGTCCTCCGAACTCCTAGATAACTCCAGTAACTCCACTCCTAAAGTCCGTGCTCCAGATCCCTTTGATGGACTTCATCCGTCAAAACTCTGGACTTTCGTCACACAATGTGAACTCCAGTTCCAAGCTTATCCACGGTCCTATCGCACTGATAGTGCCAAAGTCACATTCGCACAGTCCTATCTGTCCAGCACAGCCTTAGAGTATTTCGAACCAGACATCCTCAGAGTTTCAACTCCGGAGCATCGTCCACTCTGGATGACACATTGGCAATCATTCCTTTATGAACTCCAGGCTAATTTTGGTCCTCATGACCCTGTCGCTGATGCAGAAGCAGTCCTAGAGACTCTTCGAATGTTGGACACCGAGCAGATCACTCTGTACATCGTCAAATGGAATCAGTCTGCATCTCAAGTCTGCGATTGGAACTCCAGCACACTCTGGTGCAGTTTCTACAATGGACTTCCAGATCGGATCAAGAATGAAATCTCTCGTCTTGGGAAGCCTCATACAATCTATGATCTCTGTTCCATGGCTCAGGACATAGATCATCGCTATTGGGAACGCCAGGACGAGCTCATTCGGGCATCCACTCCCATCTCCGAAACTCCAGTATCTCTGATGATCTCCACACTGCCATCTCCGGTTAATTCCACCTAGGATTTGCAATCTTCTGCAAGCTCCATCTTGGAGTTGGATGATGAGCCATCCATCGACAATCCACTTTCGTCTGACATCTCCTCTGAAGCATCTCCGACAGCCCCCGACACTCCTTTCCCTCTCCTTGGTCCTAATGGTCGACTCCATCCTGAAGAGCGTACTTGTCACATTCACCTCAGACTTTGCATGTTTTGTGGCTCCACGGGACATTCCGTCAATTCCTGTCCTTGCTCCAACTCTCTCACATCCCGAATGCAAGTCCACCCCTCCTCCTCTTCAGACTCACTGTTCTCAGACATCTCCATGTCCTCCAACCATTCCGACACCTCTGCTTCCTCCAATTCCTCATAGATACCCGTTTCGTGTTTTTTCTAGTCACTTCTTATTCGTTCCTTTTAGATCAAAACTCAGACATCTTATCATTTTTATGTACACTACTCCTGTCCTACTCCTGACCCTCCATCTCCATCTCCACTCGTTCTGCCTCCAAGTCCTTCATTTCCTCAGTCACCTCCTCCACCTCCTCCTTGATCCCTGACTCTGACCCCTCCTCCGACTCCTCCTCCGATCCGTACACCTCCGCTTTCAGCTCAACAAGCCGCGAGAGCATCGCACTCTACCTCCTGGTTATGTCCTGGAGTTCATTGATGGCCTGCGTGATACCATGCAGGGCCTCAACAAGAAGCATATGCTCCTCTGACTCCTCCACCCTCAGCCTCTTGCTGCTGGGTCCCTCCTGAATGTCTTCTACACTCCGCCTCTTCCGTCGCTTCTCTGGCTTCTCCTCTCCTGGTCGCTCGCACCTCACCCTCGCTGTCTGGCACTCCATGCATGAGGTAGACTTACCATCGCTGAGCTCGCATTCCAGCCCACACTCCGTGCATCTCTGGCACTCTTCCAGCGGCTCCCACATCTTCACTTTCCCTTTGCTCTGGAGTTGCTGCGCTGCCACCTCTGCTGCCTAGGGTAGTCAGCTCTGGATCACAGTCGATGAAGTCAGCACGTACCCTTTGTCTTGCAGCATTTTCCGCGCTCCTCTGCTCCTCCACTGCGTCCTCTGCTGCCTTGCGCCTTGCTGCTTCTTCCTCCACCGCTCTTCTCTATGCCTCCACTGCCCTCCGAGCTTCCTCCGCCCTCCTTGCCTCTTCCTCTACCCTCCTCCGTGCCTCCTCCTCTTTTCTCGCCTTCGTCCTCCGCTTGCACTCCACATATTTGGCATCTGCCAATCGTTCGTCGTCATCTTTGCGTTCGACCAGCTGTGCGTCCGTCCACTCCAAGACGTTGGTGTTCTCTTGGGGGCCGGACATGGGTATAGTGTAAGTAGGAAGTTAAGAGACATCATGCGACCCATCCGGACTTTATAGGTGTTTTTCGGACTCCGCTTATCTCCGTTTCCGCGTTCCATAGGCCTTCAGGGGTTCAGGCCTAGTGGGGGGATAACACTCTGCCCACCAAGTCCAACTCCTGTACCTCCACACTCTCTCCCGATGCCAACTCCGATGCGTTCTCTGGCTAGACGCATCATCTGACAACCGGACCACGAAATTCGTCCATCCTCATCCTTTCATGTCCTCTTGTAATCCTTGTTTTTCCTCCGTCCTGTAGTTGTGTCTTCTGTCATCTCCTGTTCAGTTTTAGGCCAACTCCGCACCCTCCACAACAATCTCCGTTCCAACTCCTTTCCGGACTTTCTGGACTCCTTTTCCATTTACCTATGCTTTTTCCTGTTTTTTCTCTGATATACTGTACTAAACCTGTTTCCTCCTGTAACTCCTGTCTTCTCCTGTTTCTTTCTCCTTGTTTTTCTTCTTCCGCTACCATCCCTACTCCTCCGACTCCGCTCCCTCCATCTCCGTTATCCGCTCAAGACCACCTCCGCTTTGATGTTCGCAACTCCGATGCACTCCGCATCACCTCATTGGATTCTTCGCAGCTATCGTGGATACCGTCTACTCTCCCACTATATTGTCCGTTGACGAGTCGGGTAGTGAGTGACAATTTTATTCCAGGTACCTGTCCTTCGAATGCCAGCCTTTCTGGGCCTACTCTGTCCATTCTGGCGTTACTCTGTTACCTCCGGTCTCTCTGCCTTATGGCAACTCTGGCGTTGTCTCACACCTTTCGGTCTTTCCTTGTCCCTCTTCCTCCATGCATCTCCACGCATCTCCGTCTCCTCCTTTCCGTCTGGTAGCTTTCCATTTAGTTTTCTTTTCATTTTTCTGTTTTCTTATTCGCTCCTGTTTTTCCTTGACTTCTGGCCTTAGGGCCTCAAGGGCTCAGCCCTAACGGGGAGGCACTGTCATATACCATTCCAACTCCAGTCAACTCCAGTCAACTCCAGACCAACTCTGGTGCGATCTCCTTAGATTTGCATCACCTGACTTTCAGAGCGTGTGACATTACCTCGTTTAGTTTAGATTAGATTATGTAACTAGACTCTGCACCACTCCAGCTGTCTGTATACCCGGTGCACAGCTCCGGTAATCAGTCTCCTGTTTTCCCGTCTTTGTCATGTAATGTTCCATCTTATCAATCCATAGTAATTCCAGTGCATCTCCGCACTATATAAACTTGTAGATAATCTCTAATGTACTTTAGTCAGAATATCAAACTAGTCCTCCTGTGTTCCACCAAGTCCTCAACTCCTTAGCTCAACTCCTAACTCCTCAACTCCACCTCCTAACTCCTGCCCCCCTAGGACTTACTCCGGAGCACCGGAGAACCGGACTTAACAGCAACTGACAGCGATGGGGATGATCAGGGTAGTGAGGTGAACGAAGGACAGTCTCAGAGTGCCAAAAGTGCATATATCTTACCTCACCTGCTATGTTACACTGATTGGGTCGGATTAAGACAGACGACCCACTCTTGAGACTAATGATAGTATAGAGATCATTGACATTGATAGCACTCTCAGGAATCGGCGTGAGCAACGGAACCAAGATGTGGACCACTTTTCAGCAAAATATACAGTTGACCTAGCGATGGCAAGAAGTTCCGCAACTGCAATCTCTGTAGGTATGTTGTGTGTTTTCCTCTTTTCTGCCATTTCTAATGCTTTACATAGCAAGCAGGACAACCCGTACATACTAGTAGCGGAAGTCTCAACCCTATGCCACCATCTTGAATTGAGCCATCGGGTATGTATTTCACCTCTCCTTTATGTTTAACCTAATATATTTATGCCTTATTCAGACATCCTACCTCGAATGGGCAAAGACGAACGACTTTGCTTCAATGCTTCCACAGAATAGGAAGGCACAAAAAGACGAGTCAAAAACCCATCAAGTTTCTCTTGATGGACACCTTCGCCCTATCACACAAAAGGTGAAACTGGTAGCTTATACTGATGAACGTTTCCGAGCAGCTGCTGTACGTTGGATGATCGCCATGGTCAGGTATGTTTCAAATCCAATCCTCTTCGTTGTTATGAACTAACCCGTCCAATAGCCGCTCTCGGTGTTTGATCAGCCCAGTCTTCAAGAGATAATCGCCATTGCTGCTACCTGTCATATACTATTCCAACTCCAGTCAACTCCGGTCAACTCCAGACCAACTCTGGTGGGATCTCCTTAGATTTGCATCACCTGACTTTCAGAGCATGTGACATTACCTCATTTAGTTTAGATTAGATTATGTAACCAGACTCCACACCACTCCAGCTATCTGTATACCCGGTGCATAGCTCCGGTATCTTACTCATGTAATGTTCCATCTTATCAATCCGTAGTAATTCCAGTACATCTCTGCACTATTTAAACTCGTAGATACACTCCGATGTACCTTAGTCAGAATATCGAACTAGTCCTCCCATGTTCCACCAAGTCCTTAAACTCCTTAACTCCTTAACTCCACCTCCTAACTCCTCCACTCCACCTCTGAACTCCTAAGGGCCCGAACCTACATAAGGGCGCGATATATAAGTCCTGTGCCAAGGCCCGCCAACTTCGAACTCCTGCCCCCCTAGGACTTACTCCAGAGCACCGGAGAACCAGACTTAACACTACCACACCAAATGAGATCAAGTTGCTCTCACGCCAAATCACATGCAAATCCATCATTGACATGTTCAAGGACGAAATGAACTCATTGCATACTCACTTAACGGTATGTACATTAATTGACCGTGTATTTCTACTGATGAGTCTCGTCTCTAGGGTGGTTTTGTACAAGGCGAAATACATCTTACCTGCAATGCATAGCAGGCATCAAATGTAGACGCCTATTTTGCGGTGACCGGCTCCTGGATCAAAGAGAAAGCTTTAGGCATGTGGTCCATCAAGACCGCACTTTTAGGTTTCGTTCAGATGAACAGCACACATGATGGTGTCCATCTTGGGCAAGTGCTTTTCAGGGTTGTGAAGTGGCTCAACATAGCATATAAGGTATATATGCTAGCAATTGCATCCTGTCTCAATACTTAATGTCTATAGATTGGCTACATAATGTGCGATAACGCATCAAACATGGATGCAATGACTACTGAATTTGCGCTATGTATTGAATGTGAGACTGGCAAGTCTTGGGATGCCAAGAAGCAGCATGTCAGGTGAGTTTACTTGGTATAGTATGTATGCTAGTGATTGACCTGTCCTACCTAGATGCCTCACACATATCATCAACTTAGCAACACAGGTGCTACTAAAAGCATATAGCAAGTCCAAGATGTATGATCTGAGCAATCCTGACGAAGATCTTAATGCGTGTCACGAGACACAGTGAGATGAAGTTGGACTTATCTGTTCCATTTCTGTGAAGGTATGTACTAAATACCTTTAATAACATCTACTGACCTATTGATTGGTAAGGAACAGTCATCTGCAAAGCGAAGAGAGTTGTTCTGAACAATAAAGCTTTGCGATAATAAGGATGGCTCACACAAGACTCTGTTGCAACTACTACTCGACATGCCGGTTCTATTAAGTCCGGTTCTCTGGTGCTCCGGAGTAAGTCCTAAGAGGGCAGGAGTTCGGAGTTGGCGGGCCTTGGCGCAGGACTTGTGTGTCGCGCCCTTACGTAGGTTTGGGCCCTTAGGAGTTCGGAGGTGGAGTGGAGGAGTTAGGAGGTGGAGTTGAGGAGTTAGGAGTTGAGCTAAGGAGTTGAGGACTTGGTGGAACACGGGAGGACTAGTTTGATATTCTGACTAAGGTACATCGGAGTGTAACTACAAGTTTATATAGTGCGGAGTTGCACCAGAATTACTACGGATTAATAATATGGAACGTGGAATGACTAAGTAACTGAGTAAAACGGAGGAAGAAGTAAACAGTACTGGAGCTGTGCACCAGGTATACAGATAGCTGGAGTGGTGTGGAGTCTGGTTACATAATCTAATCTAAACTAAACGAGGTAATGTCACATGCTCCAAAAGTCAGGTGATGCGAATCTAAGGAGATCGCACCGGAGTTGGTCTGGAGTTGACCAGAGTTGACTGGAGTTGGAATGGTATATGACAGGTTCATTGGTCATCAACATATGTGATGCTAGAGCATGCAGAATTGCTTAGAGAGGTAAGGCATTGTCTATACATCAATTGGATTTCACTCAATGATTACTGTTAGATTAGAACATCAATGTCTTTGTACATAAGATCACAGTGGCTGAGAAGGATCGCAACAAACAACAGCAATTACTCAACCTTCAGCTGACGGATGAAGAGTGGAACTGTGTACGCAAGTTAATTGCATTACTTAGCAAGGCCAAGCATGCCCAGCAGTCATTCTCATCTGAGAGTGGTCTAGCAGTGCACCTTGCTCTGCCTGCCATCAAAGCACTTCACAAGGCCTGGGAGGCTCGTAGCACAAAGGTAGAATACAAGGACTTTTCGGCTGTGCTTCAAGCTGGTGCAGCCAAGCTCGCAAAGTACTATGAAAAGACGGCCAACTCTGACGTCTACATTATGGCGATGTGTATGCTTTATATATTTTGTTATGGAACTTTGTACTAACCTTCTGTAACATTCACAGTACTCGATCCAACACAGAAGAACAAGTACATACAGAAATATTGGGGAGTTAAAATGCATGACAGTGCACTAGAACACACTGAAGAGTTGGTAAGCGATTGTGCTACACAAAGTGACGACACTAACTGTACTACTTGTAGTACAAAAGACGCTATCTAGAAATGAACACTGTGGTCACTGACAAGCCGAAGGAGCCTATGCGACTGACTACATCATATGGCAAGATTGGCATGCTCCTTCATGAGCTTTCGGATGAAGAAGACAATGAACCTGATACGACAGTGCTATTGCACGGACCTGGCGACAAGCCTTGGCTTCAGGGCTTTCAAGTCTATCTCAGTGCTCAAGACCAGCTCATGTTGAGTCTATCGATCATACAGTGGTGGGGACTCAATGGTAGCTGATATCCTGTATGGGCTTCACTCACACGTGACTACTTAGCTGTCATGGCTACATTGGTTTCAGGTGAACACACATTTTCCTCAGCAGGTATCGCAATCACCAAGCAGCGCAATCAACTGAAGGCAGACATTGTCGAAGCTTTACAATCTCTCAAATGCTCAATCCAACATGACCTCTTATTCCATCACTATGAAGAACCGTCAGTGTTAGCAGAGGTACTGGAGGAGCTGGTGGATGGTAGTATCATGCCAGACAAGGAGGGTGGACACAGATTGCAAGAGCAAGCGGACAGCGATGGCCATGATGTAGGGTTAGATTTTAGGGAGTTGATTGACATGTCCTACTTCTAACATCATAACGCGCTATGTATTACTGATCACACAAAGCTGGAGTCTAGGTTGGGCCAAGCCTCAAGCCTGGCCAAGCCATTTTGGGGGGCTCAGGCTCCTACTCCAGTTAGGCCTGAGCTGTTGTAGGCCGGGCCAGGCCTGTGAAACACTAGATAAGATATGATGTCATCATCAGTCATGAGTCTAGATAAGCATCTATACAAGGCTGTGTATGACCTAGACCTTGATCACATGTGTGATCAATCTAATCAGTCTAAGTGTTGACAGATTAGATAACTGATTAGCTAGTGTATTAGGATCTGTGTCCTAATCATACACTATCATTTTTGTTATACTCTAGCCCCTTCAAATGTCCATTCTTGTAGCCATTTAAAATAGTTGTGTCAAATATAGGCATTGACTGGATATGTAAATAGGATGAGCAGTCAAATACAATTACATGACAAGTTGGGATTCAGTTATTAAACATTACTGTGAGTAAAGTAATCATCATTGATATCAAGACCATCATGACTATGCACCATCTAATTCCAGGCAAAAGGAGAGTCAGTAGTGCTTATAAATATGCAGTGAAACATACCCAATGTGCAATAATTGCAGAGATTAACGAAACAAACTCTTTTGCTATAACAGGTTCCAAACTATCAAGGATGGAAATCTTGGAAGACATGAGGTAGCTGCCACCACCATCCTTATTGAGTGTGAGGATGAGGAAAATCCAGGAATGTCCATTTGTCAAAACACCACGAATACTACCTTTCCTGTATAATAATGAAAGGCACTGAAGTACAAGAATCAGAGAGTAGACATACCCCACAGTCCTTGCACATGCATACATCCCACCAATAGCTTGTGCCACACGGTCATTAAGAACCTGGTTGGGGCCCTTGGCTTCTAAAATAAACAACACAGATTCTTCTTCCTTAAGCCCACACAGGCGAGGATCTCTCATAAACTGGCCTGCATAGACTTGAGCACAAGCATTGAGATAACAGACAAAAGTGACACACGAACTCCTTTCCTAGTCATTGCCATGGCCATCCAATTGACATATCCAGAGAGTGTGTCGTGGCTCCAATCAGTCAGGGTGACAGATGGGACAATTTGTTCAACACTCAGAACCATACTTGGAGTCATAGCAGTAACACGGTAAAAGAAAGCATTGGTCCACATACGTGCTGCAGCTTCATTCTGTCAGAACAAATGTGTGGTGAGCCTATCTCTCAGCATGATTAGAGTTCACCTTTCTTGGAACAAGATCCTCCAAGAGACATAGATGACGATAAAGTGCATCTGCAGACCAGAGTCCATTTACTCCAATAGAATCTGTCTCAGTTGCACGAGATAATGCATCAGGCATCTTCAATGTGAGCTTGCCAGAGCAGGATATGTTCATCTTGTACAAATGGTCATGAGTCATGCTCAAGAACGAATAGCTCTGTTTCAACCTGTCAGATATCAGCATCCACCAATGGTGCCACTGACACGGACCTCTGGATCATTGACCATGGACTGCAGAATTTTAAGATTGGCTTCCTGCTTATCAATCTCCGCCACATCAACCTCCTCCGGGTTCAACCTCTGTGTTTGTTGTGCCTTGTCCATCACACCTTGGATGGTTTTCAGGGCTTCTTCAACCTCTGCATCTCGTTTGGTGGGCATTGTCAGTGTGGTAAGAAAGAAAGAGCTGTATAATGTCAGCTGAGGGGCGTCGACTCCCCTATAAACATCTCACGCGGGGTCCCTCTTGTTTCCCCCAGTGACCGCAACCTTGCATTCGAGCATGCATAGGCATAGACATCACAGGGCGAACCGTACCCGCGACAGCTAAGACAAGTACAGAATGCCAACGCACATGGCGCGCGGCCCCTCGTTCGTGTCAAATGCCCATTTGAACTGGTTAACCATCTTCTCTTTTTGTTAGACACTCGGCTGATCAAAGTTCCACTGGCTCGCGAAATGACGACCGGAAAAGAGGAGTGCTTATCCCTGGTGCATGAAGTACCTCTTGATGCAAGCTACCAACTGACTGCGGACAATGTCGCCGTCAGCCATCGGCGAGAAACTGGGGCGAGCCTCGTTCCATCTTCGATGCTTGGTCAGTAAACGATCGGTACTCGATGACTTTTTGCGACCCGCACCCAAAGCTAGCTTCGGAATCGGCCACATCAATCTTACGATTCATGAAACAAGAGTCACACCACCACCAAGCTGACGACCATCAAACAGGAACTCGGGGATCTCGACGCGGTCTCTGTTCATCTTACAGTCCCTCTGTGCGTCCCTCCGGTCCGAAACACAGCCGACCGACCCACCCTTGCTATACGGTCCGATCGGATCTATCCACCACGCTTTCGTGGCGTATCTCTGACAGACCCCACCGTTTAAACTCGTCTGATGGGCACTTGCCACTACACTGACCCGGTCCAGATCCCGCATTCCCTGTCACCCTCGTAATCCAACTAAGCGAGGAACGCCACCAAAAATAACACCCGTCTGAGTTCAGAACAACCCGATCGCGATCACACCGAACACGTTCTGCCTCGAACCCGGGCTGGTCGTCCCGCGGTCGCCCCACCCCACCCCACGGAACATCCCAACGGTCCAACACGCGGCACGAGTGGACGAAGTATCTCACACGCATGTTCCTTTTTTCCACCCCACTGGACCAACGTTGCAGACACACGGTCTCTCGAAGGTGCCACCAGATCCGTGTTTCCCTCGCCCTTGTTCACCTGAATGCCCTTTTGGCGATCGATCTGGTGGACAACTCAATCGAATATCTGGATTCGCTATCACCGTCAGTGCTCTCCCGTTCATTTTCCTCCTTTCCATTCACGCATTCCTTTCGTCGATGCTTCTCTAGATTTCTAGCATGCTCTCCGACCGTGTCCGCGACTACGGCACGCCACCATCACCTCCGCACAACCGGGGTTGAGGGTTACCCTTCCGATCATCCCGTCCCGATCACAATTCAATGCCGGGCCCCACTTGCTGTGGATGGGTTAGATACGCCGCATATACCCAGGCACACCAAAGAAAAGGTATACATGTCTTATTCATTCCATGAATAGCTACGACATCGTAGACGATTGAGATGTGTGTGGAATGGGAAAGAAAGTGACAGTGAACGCGGGCGTCGACGGAATGAGGGTCCTGATACTCGAATTCGTAAACGAGAAATGAAAGGCAAACGAGATGGCCCGCCACTGGTGCGACGGGACTGAATATTCGAAACTGTGCGAGGCATAAAAACAGCGAATGGCATAAATCCCCAAAAATCCCAGAGAGAAAGCTAAAGACATGGCGAAGCGAGGAGCGTTGGCTCCGACGCCCAAATAACCCCGAAAAGAGTACAACACTGAATAAACGAAAACGCGTCGAGGTATTTGTCAGAAAGCCCAATGGCTCCTAGCAGGGCCGCAAAAATCAATACAATCGTACAATAAACTTTAGAATGCATGCATGTGATAGACGGCCGATGGGGTATAAAAAACGACGAAACGTGCGACAATGCAAGTGGGTAAGTGACGTGGGTGTGGATGATCGTGCAAAGGAAGGTCTACGGGTAGAATTGGAATCCAGTCCTGATCAGACAAGTGAGTAGAGCGTTGGGTTAGCGAGGGTGTGCACAAACCGGGTAATCGTGAGCATATATACAAGTTGTCGAATGACCTATGACAGGCCAGGAATATGAGGGGGGGTACCAAGATTCAGAACCCAGTCGCTGCCAGACTTTGGTTGCGTCAGACCAAGAAAGACCGTATGGTGCAAGAGGAGGTCGACTCTCTTCCAGCCCAATGAACGTTCGACCTCTGGAAGACCTGGAGCGAGCTTGCAACGAAGCCTGAAAGCATCTTCGACTGCGCGGCGGTCGCGGACCAGCCTCCGCTCCTCGAGAGTGAGCTGCTCATTAAAGGCCATGTAGATTGCCTCAAACACATCGCGACAGCTGATTCCTTGAGAGTTCTTGACGTCCACCTCCCAAGAGAACGGGGCCTTTTCAAACGTGATGAGCATCTTGGTCATGATGAAGTCGGCTGCTGGCTTGGCCAGCTCAACCTCGGAGAGCTTGGTGCGGCAGCCACGGTCTTGGAAGACAATGTCGTCCACGGGGAAGGCCATGTCGAAGCGGAGGAATCGCCTCGATCGGCGTTGATCATATGGCAGGAGCTGCCAATGCAAATTGAACGAAGGTTGCTTCATGGGCACTGCCACACAGATCAGATAAGGTACGTAATAATAGGCGGGGCGTGCGCGGGAAGAAAGCAAGTCGACCCAACGCGTACTTACCCAAGCGCGATCCCGGGGGTAACACGCTGGGGATGTTGTACTGAGTGCGAGCCACCTTTTTCGAAGCGAGGATTTCACCCTCGCTTTCGTACGAGTCGGCGGGCTGTGCGTTTTTACTTCCCTTGAGGATGGACTTTAGGGGCTGGGCAGGCTGTCCAGCGGTGGGGTTGACCCTGGACGATGAGGGCATGGCGGGGGTGCGCGGCCGCCGAGTGTCGGCCCTGGTGGCAGGACGGGGCTCCTCTGGAAGGCAACGGTGCCGAATCTTGGGGGTGTCTGGGACGAAGCCTGGGTTGTCGGGTGAGTGTCGTTGCTTAAACATGACGATCGTGATGAAATATAAGAGGTCGTGGCAGAACGAAGGCGATAGATGTGGAGACACGTAGTCCTTTGGGAGACAGTGGGCGGGGAGATAGTAGTGAGAAGGAGGGTCGCACCTATAATATGGAGGGGGATCCGATCCACGAGCTAGCGCGGGTTGGGGTGGCCCGCGTAGTCGAGCTTCGTGGTCGTAAAGGTACGCGGACAAGAAGGGGAGAAAGGGTAGGAACGCGGGTTATAAGTCAGACCCTCGAGGCAAGACACGAGGCGGCAAATAAATATCAATCCAAGGCCAATAGACTCCGTCCAATTGGATCACGCACACGTGATCCTACAATTGGACCCCATGTAATACAGCACGAACGCTGACTCGAGCAGGTGGAGCGAGAGCTGGCAAAGAACTCGTCGCACAGCACCAAGAGACCGTAAACGCCTGGGGGCAGTTCAAGTACAGGACGTGTACAACCTGGTTTCAGCACCGTTTTAGGCAGGCCGTGATGAGCCGGGGAATGAGGCCTGGTGAAAGACGCAGGAGGTCACCAAACCTTGTCAGAGATTGCATGAGGCGTACGTTCATCTGTCCTCGTGCGTTGGAGCCAACAGTGGTTGGTGGCAGCCGAGACGCCCAACAAGACGGCACGGTTCATCGGCCGAACAATCTTCCCACATCGGCGGATGAGCCGAACCAAGTCGTCTGCCAACGCCGGAGCCGTGAACGACCCAGGAATTGGTTCCCGTGGCCTGCGGTCCTCGAGTACATTGGGTCTGTCGCGTCGTGTGGTGGGGTCTTCCATATGATGTCCGCAGCTGGGTGATCCTCCTGGTCACACTGCCCTCGAGCGCTCAGATCTGCACAGCGCCACGTCGACAGCTCCAGTCAATGTATCAGAGCAAAAGGGTCAGCACAGCGAGTGAGTGGTATCAGTGAAGCGTGCTCGCAACGCCCCCAAGGGCCACTGAATACAGTGCGAATTCACTACCAAAAGCGGGACCCTACTATCAGCACCAAATTTCGTGGGCTCAACGACGTCGAACGCGATGGCGACACACGCGCTGTTCGAGACAGCCTCGGGCTACGCCGTCTTTGAAGTCAAACTACACGATGTCGTCGGCTCGCAAACCAAGGCCGTCCAAGACTCGATCAATGACTTTGGAAAGTTTTCCAAGATGGTGTCTCTCCTCAGCTTTTCCCCGTTCAAGAGCGCCGCCGACGCGCTCGAGAACATCAACGACGTCTCCGAGGGTGTGTACCGCGCTTTGGGGTCTTTCGTGTCCTTGACTTTGTATCAGGTATACTGAACGCGCATCTGAAATCGCTCCTCGAGCTCAACCTCTCCAAGGGCGGAAAGAAATCCGGCAAGGCCAAGCTCATCGTACACGATGCCCCCCTCGCAAACGCCATCTCAGAGGGCACCGGTTTCAAATGCGACGCCTCCGAAGACGCCCACGAAATTCTCCGCGGCATCCGTCAACACGCCCACCGACTCCTCAAAGGCCTCGACGCCAACGACCTCGTCAAGGCCCAGCTCGGCCTCGGCCACTCGTACTCGCGCGCCAAACTCAAGTTCAACGTGAACAGGGACGACAACATGATCATCCAAGCCATCGCCCTTCTCGACCAGCTCGACAAGGACGTCAACCTCTTTGCGATGCGCATCCGCGAATGGTACGGCTACCACTTTCCGGAACTCATCAAGCTCGTGCCAGACAATTACCAATACGCCCGCCTCGCGCAGTTGATTGGCGACAAGGACACGCTCTCAGAGGACACACTCGACCAATTGGCCGCCATCGTCGACGACAACGCCACGCTCGCACAAAACATTCTCGACGCCGCCCGTGGCTCTATGGGCTCGTCCATCTCGGACATTGATATGCTCAACATTTCCGCGTTTGCAGCCCGCGTCGTGTCCATCGCCGACTATCGAAAATCTCTCGTCGCCTACTTGTCCGAGAAGATGAACCTCGTCGCACCGTCGTTGACGGCACTTTTAGGAGAGCGCATCGGCGCACGGCTGATCAGCCATGCGGGCAGTCTGACCAACTTGAGCAAATACCCTGCCTCGACCGTCCAGATTCTCGGCGCAGAAAAAGCCCTCTTCCGAGCGCTCAAAACCAAGGGCAACACCCCCAAGGTAAGCGATGGCCGTCCGCTTTGCACCGTCATCTCACGTCGCCCAGTACGGTCTCTTGTACCATTCCTCGTTCATCGGTCGTGCAGACGCCAGACACAAGGGGCGCATATCACGCTTTTTGGCAAACAAGTGTTCGATTGCATCGCGGATAGATTGTTACGCTGGTACGTCTTTGGATACCTTTTCGGACGCCCACCAACGCATCGGCCAGACAACCCCACGTCTAAATTCGGAGAGGCGCTACGAGGACAGGTCGAAGAGCGCCTCGCGTTTTTCGAAACGGGCGCACCGCCCACGAAGAATGCGGATACGATCCGGCGGGTGTTGGACAGCCTTGCGCTCGACGAGGACGAAGAGGAGGAGGACGGGGCGCGTCAACCGGACGGCGATATCAACATGGAAGACGCAGAACCGGTATTGCCCCTTATCGAACCGTCACCACCACCGAAAAAGAGAAAACA
>JBBPUC010000593.1:0-14996 GCA_038094375.1 Tubosaeta aff. heterosetosa
AAGCATCCCGAGAAAATCAGTAAAAAATTCCAAATAGCTATCTAAGATCATCAAAGTATAAATAGGAATTTTTAAAAGGATTATGGCAGAGTAGAGTAACACTAAGGTTTAAGAGCATTAAATATTGATAAAAAGCGGGGCTAGAAGGATAAAGGCAGTGATAAAGATGAGGTGTAGGCTCTCCCCTCTTGAGACTCTATCACCCTGAAATAGGCATTAACCCATCCAAAAACCCCTTGTGACTGTTTTACCTGATATAGAGTCACATCAACCCCAAAAAGAGTGTGGAGAATTGTGCAAATTGTGAAGTGGAAGAATTTTACAGCAATGTATAGATCACTTGCAATGTTTTTGGCTTACTGTTCTAGAGATGGACCAACAGCATTAAAAAGAGCATCCATGTTTATGGTTTCCCCCACAAAGACTTGAGCAATTGGATCATGAAGATTGCATGGGTTGATCATTTTCCAGAGGGTAGGAGGGTTTAACATGATTATTGTTGGCCAAATTTGACTTTGAAGTTGGTAGTAGGATTGATCAGATCCCATGATGTGTCTGCCTGTCGCATATAGATGTTTATAAAGTAGCTAGATTGCTGAGTCAGATATAGGGAGCCATTTTTCTTCTTTGTGCTGTGCTTTCTGAAGGCTCTAGATATTGATAGTTAATAGGATCCGAGCTTTAGCTTCAAATGTTTTCCATCACATCTGCAGATGGGTGGAGAGGAGGGCCTAATGACATTGCATGATACTGAATGTAATAAAGGGGAATGTCGCATAGATTTGGAATCATCGATTATGGTATCTAAGTGCTCATCTAACATGTTCTATGAAGTCTAGCTTTTTGTCTTGGTCACTCTGTAAGCCACCTGTTCCAAATAGAATTAAGTACAGAAAAGCTTTTTTGAAGAAATTATCTCAGTGCTTTGCCTCATTTGTTATGCCTGCTTGTTATGTGAAGTCATTGATGGGGATACTTCTATGCCAAACAGTATAGCTTCCTTCCTTACTTTCATTCCATAGATTGGCCATGCTCCATGCTGTGAGTTTATTGCTACCCAGACTTACATAGTGTACTGTGTGGGTAATCCCTAGGTGTCTGGAAGTTAACCCTGACCCTTATCTACAGAAACCCTTACCCACAAACCCATGGATATATAGGTCACAACCTATAATGGATTAACCCATGGGTTCACATCTGTATACTACCTAAAATCACACCATTGTGCACCTCTCCTGGCAGACAAACCTTCTATTTGCACCCCTCTAATGTGTTTGTCAATGATCTACTCTAAATCACAGGTTGTAGCACAGGGAGGGTGTTGTGTCACATCACCCTCATCATTGTCATCATCATTGGCATGCCCCTTTTGCCCTTTTTGTTGTCATCACATGGTAGTGGTATGCCATTGCACAACCCCCACCCATGTCATTGTTGTTTGGTGGCAGTGGTGGACAAGCTGTTGCACTACCTTGTTGTCATTGTCGCATTGTGGTGGTGTACCATTGCATAGCCCTTGCCCATGTCATTGTCATTGTCATCAGGGGTGGTGGTGGTGGTGATGGATGAGCCATTGTGTGGCCTTGCAACTGTTGTCATGTGGTGGTGAGGAAGCTGTTATGTCATCTTGTTGTCATCACATGGTTATGGTGTGCTGTTGCACAGCCCTTGCCCATGTCATCATCATTGTCATCAGGAGTAGTGGTGGTGGTGGTGGTGGTGATGGATGAGCCATTGTGCAGCCTCACAGCTGTCATTACATGATGGTAGTGGGGAAGCTATTACACCACCTTGTTGTTGTCACATGGTGGTGGTGCATCATTGTGTGGCCCTTGTCCATATCATCATCATTGTCATTGGGGGTGGTGGTGGTGGTGGTAATGGGCAAGCCATTGCACAGCCTTGCAGCTATTGTTGCATGGTGGTGATGGGGAAGCCGTTACGCCATCTCATCATTGCATGGTGGTGGTACACTGTTGTGCAGCCCTTGCCTACATTATTGTCACTGTCATGGGTGGTGGTGGTGGTGGGGAAGTTGCTGTACTGCCTTGTAGTCATTGTCATGTAGTAGTGGTGTGCCATTGCACAGCACTTGCCCACATTGTCATTATTGTTGATGGTGGTGGTGGTGGTGATGGGTGAGCCATTGTACTGCCTTGCAGCTGTCATCACATGGTGGTGGTGTGCCATTACACAGCCCTTGCCCATATTGTCATCATTAGTGGTGGTGGTGGTGGTGAAGCTGTCACACTGCTTTGTTGTTGTTGTTGTTGTCATATGGTGGTGGTGTACCATTACATAGTCCTCACCTACATCATCATCAGTGATGGTGGTGGTGGGCAAGTCACTGCATTGCCTTACAGTTGTGTGATGGTGATGTGCTGTTGTATAGCCCTAGCCTACATTGTTGTTGTTGGTGGTGGTGGTGAGAAAGCCATTGGGCTGCTTCATTGTCACTGGTGTGCCCCCTTTGCACATCCTGTCATTATCTTGTGTGACTCTACCATCATTGTCATTGTGCAGTGGTACATTATTACATAATCTGTGAAAGGATGCTCTTGCTTTTGTGGTTAGTGGTGTCTAGGTCACCATAGGTGTTCTGTAGGTCATGGGTTGTCTGCAGGTCTCAAAAAGACAACCTGTACCCACACCCACTGGCACCCTTACCCACAACCCACCACAGGTCAGCTGACCCCTGCAGTTCACTACCCAGACTGGTGAGTGTCAGAAATGCAACTCTGGAACTCCGGAGTTCATGAGGACGAACTCCAGAGCTATCTCCTTCATTTTCTTGTTTATCCTTTCCAGACTTACTATATCCTTTCGTAGTATAGTCGATTGTCGCACAGATCCATCTCCGAGATCATCCCAGCTGCTCCTACCTTGTGGTGCAGTGCCTTTCATCCTTCCTATTTCAGTACACCTATTTTTGCCTATCCTACTCTGGAGTGATCCGGAGTTACCCAGAGTTTAGTGAGCACATGTCTATAGGTATTTTATCTTCAAACTTTCTTCCTCTCACCTCAGTTGTGTCTCTACTCTGGTAGCACAGTCTGAAGTGAGGTCTTTTACTTAGTTTATAGTCCCTGTACTCATTTTACCTTAGTTGGGCATTGCTGCCCCTATCTTAGATTCTGACAGGTTATGAGCCCTGCTAGTGCACACTAGTAGAATTGGTCACTCCACATAACTCTGCTCCAGAGCATACAAACATGTCCTTAGCCCTGACACATTCCAGACCATCTCCGATGCCTTCCAACGCATACTCCTCCACCGCTGAGTGCCCAGTCCTACTTGGATCCGGTAACTTCCAAGTGTGGAAATTACACATCTCCATGAAACTCCGCTGTGAGAAAGTCCTTGGTGTCCTTCTCAGAACTGACATCTCCCCTACTTCTATGAGTAGCTCCGCTACTTCTAGCATATCTGCTGGAAAGCCCTCCAGGACACCTGACACCACTTCCACTGCACTATCCTTGGCAGCAGAACTCCGAAAATGGACAGAATGCGATGAAAAAGTGTATGGTATAATCCAGGACCACATCTCCAACATGCTTCTCCTGAAAACGGTGCACCACACCTCCATGAAAGGTCTCTACAATGCCCTCATCACCCTCTATCAAAAGTCTGATCTCCCCTCCACTTTCTACTCCTACTGCCAACTGTTCTCTTTGAAATGGGACAGCTCCTTCAACATCTCCAAGCACATCGCATCCATCTGGTCGCTGGAGTCCTGTCTCGCCAGAATGAGATACTCTGTCAACTCCAAAATACTCGCCTTCATTCTCCTAAACTCACTCCTGACAACTCCAGAGTGGAGCACCTTCACTTCTTCTGTTATCAATACTATCAAAGAAAGTAACCTCACCTTCAATACCATTGGAACTCAGATACTCTTGGAGGATGTGTGTTAAGTCTAGTTCTCCAGTGCTCCGGAGTAAGTCCTAAGGATGTAGGAGTTCAGAGTTGGCAGGCCTTGACACAGGACTTATGTGTTGCGCCCTTGTGTAGGTTCAGGCCCTTAGGAGTTCGGAGGTGGAGTGGAGGAGTTAGGAGGTGGAGTTGAGGAGTTAAGAGTTGAGGAGTTTTAAGGACTTTGTGGAACACAGGAGGACTAGTTCAATATTCTGACTAAGGTACATTAGAGTGTATCTACAAGTTTATATAGTGCGGAGATGCATCAGAATTACTATAGATTAATAATACAGAACATTACATGACAAAGACGGAGAGTGAAGAAAGCAAATACTGGAGCTGTGCACCAGGAATACAGGTAACCAGAGTAACCTAAAGGAACAAGAATATACATAAGAGGGAATGTCACATGCTCCGGAAGTCAGGTGATGTGTATTTCAGGAGATCACATCGGAGATCGTAGGAGATGAACATCAGAGTTCTGGAGTTGATGAACGGTATATGACAACGTGCGACTAAAGCTCTCTGCAAGGCTCAACACTGCTCACTCTGCCAGTACCAAAAACAAGTGGAAGAAAAAAGAGAAATACTGTGAGCATTACCAAATGACAGGACACAACACAAAGGAGTGCAGGAGTAGGAGTCAGTGGTTGATGGAGTTGAAGGAGAGATATAAGGATATGGTGAACATTATGGAGATAGCCCTGACTCTGATGTCCAGTCTGCTGGATAAAACAAATGTATCTAGTGAGACCGTAGAGTGTGCACTATACACCCGCATCCAGGCTTACTTGTTGTCCGGATCTGAGTCAAAATCTGCCATTATCATTGATTCCGGAGCAATGTCACGCATAGTACCTCATCAGAAGTGGTTCTCCACCTACTCCATATCTTCTCCGCCTCGTTTGGTCAAATTCAGTGACAACTCCACTGTCCACACTATCAGAGTAGGCACGATCATCGTACAAAGTACAGTACAAGGGAAACAGTATGAAATATCTTGAAGCGAAGTCCTACACATACCAGAGTTCGCACTATCCCTTATATCTGTGCTGCGTCTAGCCAATTTAGGTTTCTCCACATCTTTCCCCAGAAACTCTAGTTCTTGTTCCATAAGAAAAGGGTGAATCACGGTCATGATGGGACATCACAACAATGGACTATATCACGCAAATGTAACCCTATTATGCACTCTGGACTCCAGTCTTGTCTCCGTCAACATAAACGTACTCCACTGATGCTTAGGTCACATTGCTACTGTCATATACCATTCCGACACTCTGATACTCCGATTGTCTACTCCGCACCAACTCCCATGTGATCTTCTCAAAGACACATCACCTGACTTTTGGACCCACGTGATCTTTCCTTTCTTGATTATTCTAGTACGTTCATTGGCTGTGTCTAATCTTAGTAATCTAGTTCCACTTCATAGACATTGCCAATCCACAGTCCAGTCATGTGCACCTCTAGTGCACAGCTCTAGTTATGATATTTCTCATTCCTCCATCTTTGTCATTCCCCGTTCCATATTACTAATCCGTAGTAATTCTGGTGCAACTTCACACTATAAATACTCATAGATAATCTCTGTTGTACTTTAGTCTGAATATCAACTAAGATACTCTAGTGTTCCACCTAACTCCTTACTCCGCTCCTCTGCTCCACAAGGACCACCGAATCTACACAAGGATGCGACACATAAGTCCTACATCAAGGTCCACCAACTCAAACAACTCCTGCTCCTTCGGACTTCCTCCAGAGCACCGGAGAACCAGTCTTAACAGCTACATCATGCATCTGAACCATGGTCCGAAACAGTCATCTCCAAGGAATCAATGGAGTTACTGGAACAGAGGAATTCTACGAACCTTGCACATCCGGAAAGATGAAAAAGCTACCTTTCAAATCTCGTGAGGAAAAGCGTACTACCACGCCGCTGGAGGTCATCCACATGGACATTGGAGGTCCAATAACTCTATAATCATGGAAGGTTACAAGTACTGGCTCCTAATCGTGGACAACTACACTAGGTTCCCGTGGATCTATTTCCTAAAGTGAAAGAGTGATGTCCAAGACACCTACCTCCACTAGAAGTCTAATACAAAAGAGATGTTCTGAACAGAAATTAGATCCAAAAATCTTTCAGACCAACATGTCTGCTTTATCCAAAGTGACGGGGGGAGCAAGTACACCAACAAAGACTTCAAAAATGTACTCAGGAGCAACAACACCATCCTGGAGACCTCCACTCCATACACTCCAGAACAAAATAGACTCACTGAATGAATGAACCAGACACTTTCCCTCCTGGCAAATTCCATACTGGAGGATTCCAAACTCCTCAAGTCCTTCTGGTCCAATGTGATGTCCACCGCCGCATACATTTCTACATGAAGTCCGATCTCTGCACTCAAAGAAGATACTCTATACTACGTACTTTTCAAACAATCTGTCGATCTGACCCTATTCCGGCCTTTCGGATGCATCGCATATGCCCTCATTCTAAAAGAACAACAGGATGGGAAGTTCTGCCCACACAGATGAAAGTGTGTCCTACTCAGATACACCTATGGCCAACAGGCATACAAACTCCTTGATTTGGAGTGCAGGACTATCATCTCTAGTCGCCATGTCATTTTCCATGAGTCTGGCACCATCTCCAACTCCAAAGCTGCTCCTTGGACTTGTGCATCCGAGGTTCAGTGGGAGGGACTAGACACTGACCACATCCACATCCCCGATCCAACTCCAGAAGAGGAAGATGACAACAACAAAAACCCTCGTCCAGACTCAGTGGGAGCAACTCCTGTTGAGCCAAATGATATGGAAGCATTAGCAGACAAACTCAGTCAACTCCACCTTCACCATCCAAAGGAGATCAAAGCTTGGACACACCCTTCACCCCCAGTATAAAGTAGATGTTAAGTGTGGGGTACGAGATAGACTCATCCCAAGGGGTTCATAAATAAGTTTTGCAATGTGAAGGGATAGCTCAACGACACTCAGCACAAGGAGATGACAATCCAATGTAAAAACTGGACTGAGAACGAGTAGAGACAACAAGTCCAGTCTGACAAAACCAGATAGACAAAGACAGACAATGAGGACGATGATGAGATTGAAGACAAGACAAATCTGCAAGTAAGAGAGAGATCAAGAGATAGATAGATTTGCAATCACAAGGTACATGGTTTTATAGTCCAGGTATTTTCCCAGGACTGTCAAAGTATATCAAAGTAGAATGATCTAAAACAGGAACACCTTTCTGCATCATCAATAACCAAGACGATCAAACTGAATCAAAATAGGGGAAGATAAGTATGACAGAGAGATGAAACGTAAAAAAATGAGAAATACATCATGAATAAGATGTCCAATCCGGATACTTCATTGGACTGAGTGGACTCTCTGGATACCAACAATCCAAACCGGACTCCACCTGGATCGACATGGATAGACATGGGACACAAAGGAAAGTCTTGAGTGACAGATGACAATACCTAGAATACCTATAGAATGTCTCCTACAAATGTAGAGAGCCTCAAGCTCCTATATCCGCAGGGTACTTGAATGCTGACTGTCCACAGTCAGTCACATGACTCAGTTGAGTGTGGACCTTTAAACATGAAAATTGGACCTGCTCGGATACTTAACACACGGTTTCTGTTCCACAATCACCACCTTCTCAACACTCTTCATTCCTCAACATGTTGACCAACTCAACCACTTTTGACGAGCTCATTCAATATGCGGTGACCACCAACAATCCGTCGCTGATCACCATTGCAGCCACAAATCTCAAAGGCACATGCAACATTGTCAGAGACCTTGCAGAATGCATCCCAGATGACAAAGAGGATCTGGAGGAAGACCAAGGGATATGGATAGAGAGGTGGAACTCCATACTGGTACGTGGTTGGTAGTCGTGACCTGTTTGTTTCCTAACTTATGCATGTAGGAACAACTTTACAGATGTCTCACAGCAGCTGGTGAGCACGGGCTTAAGTGGCGGATTGACCCTCAGACACTCATGGCAATGTGAAGCAGTAATGACCTGCACAAGAAATGGATGGACGCTCAAAAGGAGAGGGAGAGGTGTGAGTCCAAGGCATAAGCAGGACCGTTGAGAATGACGAACGTGGATGACAGGCAAGCAGGTCCAGAACTGGAACCGGCAGAGGCGAGCATAGTGGATAGGACAGTGCGGGTGATGCGGACCAAGGTACATTGTGAAAACCTTCAGATATGACTTGGTACTGACAGAATGTGGTAGCATGCATGCCCAATCCTTTATGAGGATGAGGAGGAGGAGGAAGAGGAAGAGGTGCTGTCCTCAACGAAGAAGATTGTCATCACACCGATTGCGAGCTCAAGCCTAGCCCCGTGCAGTCAGTGTATCAAAAGGCACATCATATGTGTCAGTCAAGCTAACCAGGTCTATGGTCTGTGCGTCCAGCAGAAGATGAAATGCGACCAGTCAAAGGGTTGTAGAAAGGCAGGGAAGAATGTGGGAGAGGAGGTGACAGTGGACAAGGGCAAAACCAAGGCCCCAGGTGCGTGTACCCACAGGGTACTTAGACGCAGACTAACTGGATTGACAGCAGTTGCAGTTTCCGGACATAGGCGTCTAAAGCTGCTCCCGAACCCTGCAAAGAGTGTCTTCATCACAGACAAATCAGATGAGGCAGAAGAAGAAGCCCCAGAGGACAATGATGATGTTGTAGAGATTGTCACGAAGAAATCGGTGGGTCCTGCACACAGACGTCCCTCAGCCAACAACCAGATTGAGGCCGCCCTCAACGAGCTTGAGAGCAAGATGCTTGCCTTGCAAGCTGCATTGAAGAGGAAGGTGACAGACTTGGGGAGGCTATCAATGGAGCTGGATGGTCAGATGGATCAGATTGATGAGATCTGAAAGGCTATGCAGTCCCATAAATAGTCCGCTGCGTAGATAGTATTTGTATTCACCATATTCGTGTCCATCGCAATCTGATATGTCATGTGTCCGAATCTGTGTGACCCCTAAGTAAAAGACAAGAAATATTAAGCTAATGAAAAGAAGTGAAAGGGAAAAGGATAGAAAACGACACCAGAATTTGCGAGTTACCACTCAACGTTTGTTCTTCGTTCAACTTCTAGACATCTACACCTATCCAGACATCACATGTCCATAACCGGATTCAAATGGATAAGAAGAAAGTTAGTCCGGATCAAATGTGCATTTGTTCAATGACACATTCAAATGAATATCTAAGTAATGAGTCATAGCTTGGAGCAGATAAGAGAGAAAAACATGACTGTCCTAATTGTAGAAATGTTTGATGTTTTTGTGTTTTGTGTTTTATGACTGTTTGGATGTTATGATCGAGACACCAGACTAAACCTGGGATGAAACAGAGATCTCTGGACAAAACCCAGGATGGAATTCTAAATGTTAGACTACTTTTGTTTTGTTGTGAGCTAGTCATACAAGACTGCTCCTTCGTTTTCCTCAACTTTGTACTCCCCATCTTCCTTAGCTCCGAACTCATCAAGTTCCCAATCAGTCAACCTGGTCAAATCCATAACCAGAATCAACAACTTCCCCCTTGGATGATACGGAAGAAGGCAAAATGCAGCATAATACAACTTAGAAATTGCGCTGTCCAACTCAGCTAGCAGATATGATCCTCCAGTAGTCCTGCGAAGAACCACCATTGGACCAAGATAGTGTGGCTTTGTCTTCCAGTTCAACACCTTTTTGATCTGGGTATTCCGGACCAAAACGAGGCCTCCCAGATCAAATGCTTGTTCTCGGATACAGTTTTTGAAGTACACCTCAAAGTGTTTGATAGATGCAAACTGTGATTGTCGAATGCGCTCGTGCATGGATTCAATGTTGTCCTGGCGCTTTTGGAGTTGTGAGGCACACCAAGCTATGAGATCGGATCTAGAGAAACCTTCAGCATCTGGAGCAGGAAGAAGAAATGTTGCCTCTGCGAGGTCAAATGGAAATAGGGGCTCAACACTGTGCACCATGAAGTATGGTGACAGTCTGGTCGATTTCAGGATCGTAATGTGCTCTGCCCAGAAAACAGAGTGAGCAGTAAGAGGCCAGCAAACCTCTCCCCCCTGGGTACTTTTGATGATGGACTCCTGGACATCAAGGTGACACCATTTGACCACACCATTCACTTGTGAGTTGTAGAGAGATATCCAGATATGGTGGATTCCATACCGGTTGGATGGAATATCCAATGTCTATACAAAGGGAGAACTGTTATCAGTAACAATTTGAGCCACTGCACCCTAGCAACAGAGGATATCCTCAAAAATGAAAGATGCAATGGCAGATGCATTCTCAGAACGAAGCATCTGCCATTCCGGATATGCTGTGAGAGCACAACGAGCTTGGACAATAAAGCGATAGCCTCCGGAGCAGGGCATCACCATGGTGTCAATATGGACCTTGTGGAACAGTCCTCCAACAAGCAGGACAGTCAGCAGAATGTGAAGTTTTTGTGTCTAGCGGATCTAACATTCGTGACTGGTCCGGATGTACCACTTGACATCATCCACCAACATGGACCACCAGAACTGGATAAGCAAACAGGACTGGACTGAGAAGACACCCTTGTGTCCGAGGTCATTGTGTGCTTCCCTGATAAGACCATAGTGGCAATTGACAGGTGGTACTAGCTGATGGCAGCCATGTGGCTCGTGACGGTACAGAGATCCATAAAGGACGAAGAAATGGGTAGCGGAGTTAATGAAGGAGGTGAAGTGAAGTTGGTGTCGTCAAGATCTGGAGGACGGATGCAAGTTTCAAGGAAGTGATGGATACGAGCAATGTGGTCTTCTTTGGCGAGCACTATTGGAGTACACAGAATGACCAGTGGTGAATCCAAGTCCGGGTCTGCATTATATAGAATGGATAGGATTGGAGGGGAAAGCGGATATCTGGTAAAGTGAGCTGTGTTCCACAGGGAACTGATACGGTCATTGAGTAAGTGTATGGAGAAGGAGTATGCATCGTCCAACCAATCCTTGAAATCGTCATCATTGACTGGATCATCATCAAAAGGCGGACAATGAGGAAGTCCATCTGCACTGGTATGACAGGTAGCAGGGACATGAATGAGACAGAAAGTAAACAACAGGATACCGGTGATCCAACGGTTGATCATTGCATTTGGTTGGAGATCTGGATTGTTGATCATGCCTTTGACATATTTGGCATCCATTTTAACTGTAAAGTTAGCGATTCCGAACACAAAAATCCAGACAGCATAGAGTGCTTGGAATAGTCCGTACAACTCAAGTTTAGCTTGAGAGTAATGGCTCTCAACTTCATTCAAGCTGATAGAACCGAAACGATTCAGATAACATTTTGCATCATCTCTGTCCTGAGATAGGATATATCCAACCACAATGACCCAAGTGTCAACTGTGAGGATGACCTCACGTCCAGATTCATAATCCAAGCGACACAAAGCCGGAGAATGACAAACAGCATCCTTGAGACGCAAAAAAGTGAGTTGTTGTTCCTCACCCTATTCAAATGGAGTACCATTCCGTGTCAGATTGACAAGTAGATGAGCAACAGTTGTGAAATTTCGGATAAAGATATGAAGGACACCACACATATCAAGAAATCTATGGACTTGGGTAAGGTTTTGGCACTTGGGCCAGTCTCAGACTTTCTGCACCTTGTTCTCATGCGGAATATGACCCTCAAAGGTACACTTGTGTCCGATGACAGTTGCATCTGGTGCTGCAAGCACGAACTTTTTGGCAGATACGGTAGCATCAACATTCTGTAAACACTGAAGGATACGATGGACAACCAGGAGATGCTCCCAAATGAAGTGTCGGATTCCCAGATTATCAGGAATAGTCTCATAAGAACCATCCAGACATTGATAGCGAGTGGTTACAGACTTAACCAGAAGGTCATCAATGAATGGATAAGTGTGATTAGGAATCTCATCCTGAAGAACAAATGCCATGTCCACTTGATAGATCTGGACCATGTTTGTATATCCCATGGGTACAGTAGTAAGACGGTGCAGACCCATCGGACTGTTAAACGTGATGAGGTCACAGGAGTCTGGATGGAGGGGACGTTGGACGTATCCAGCAAACAAGTCCATCATTCCGTAAACTGCATATCTGCCAAAGGATTCCGCAAAATGTTCAACAAATGGAGGGGTAGATGAGTCCCAGATTGTAACACCATTAAGAGGTTGGAGGTTGTGAATGAAGCGAAGTGTTTTGCTGTCCTGCTTTAGTATGCAGAACCAGCAAGAACGATAGACAGCAGTGGAGGGCTCATAGACTCCTGACACAATCCAGTTTTTGATAATTTGGATAGCTTCGTTCCACATACCTGGAGGAACAGGGATGTTATGGAGAACCCACGGAGTATGTGGAACTGTTAGAATTTTTACAGAAGGGAAGTAGCGCTTGTTGAGATGACCTCACTTGGTAGGAACCCAAGCGAACGCTATTTTGTGATCATGGATTAACCAGTGAAGGAGTTTCACTTCATCAGGCCAGAGCCAGTTTGCAGGGTCAAGATCTAATTTGTCAGCACATTCTTGTGTAAAGCAAAGTCCAGAAGTAACATCAGGAGGACAAGGAGGTAATGGATTAAGTCTGGAGAGAGGATCTTCTGGAAGAGAACAAGTAATCCGGAATTTGGCATCAGTAGGAGCAATAACAGAGCGAACTTTCTTGGCTACTAGTTTGTAGACTAAGGAATGAGATGTAATATCATAAGAATAAACAGATGTAAGGGCAGATAAGGACTCCAGGCTGAAAATGGACTGAGTCAAAGACAAGAAAGGATAGTCTGGAGAAGGGGGAATAGGACTGATAGAAAGTGGTGGAAGACAAAGACGAGAAAGGGACACAAGCAGAGATAGAATGCATGATTGCATGTGTAAATGTAGATTTTCAACTGAAACTGATTTGTTACTGGACTCTCTCCAACTGAGAAGCAGATCATCAATGTCTAAAAACCCATCTTGACTATGGACTGATGGCTGTTGCACTGTTTCTTTTCGTGGCAACGAGGACATCCTTCAGACCAAGGACAGGTAGAAAGAGTATATTGCTTTCTGGTATTTGGATCGCATAGTGTGATAGTCTGTGAGCCATCAGGGAAATCTTTGATATTAGCACTCATGAGACAATGAAATGGACAACCAAGCAAGAGGTCAAAGTTAGAACGACCCAACACCTAAACCTGTAACTTCACTTCGCCTTGTCTGAAGTCAAGTCCAAGATTCTCCAGTACTCCAACCGTAGTATCCATGCTTGTATTGGTGGAGGATATGCGTATAACATGGTCTAATCAGATCGGTAAACCAAGGTCCTCCCAGATTTGCTTTGGCATAGTGACAATCTCAGAACCGGAATCTAAGACACACATGATGGTCCGGTTGCTACCTCCAATCTTGACTTTGATGGCCCATAAGGGAAGATTATGATGTGCAACAATAAGTCCATCATCGTTCCAGAGTATCCGATCCACAAACTCCTCGAGAGATGGCACAGGGTCCTAACTGGCCAACTCATTGACTTAGGCATAATGCGTCGATGCCAAGGTGGTTGACATGCGCTTCACTGTTGTGAGGTCTTGGAACTGTTTCCAGAAATCTGGAGCAATGGTGAAGAGGTCTTTTACTGGAACGGAAATGCTAGTGTCTAATACATGCTCAAGTACTTGTTTGGGAGCTGAGTCATCTTTAAGAGGGAACAAGTATTTGTATTTGTCATATACCGTTCCGACACTCCAGTACTCTGATCGTCTACTCCGCACCAACTCTGATGCGATCTCTTCAAGACGCATCACCTGATCTTTGGACCCATGTGACATTTCCTTTCTCAATTATTCTAGTATTTTCATTGGCTGTGCCTAATCTTAGTAATCTGGTTCCGCTTCATAGACATTGCCGATCCACAGTCCAGCTGTGTGCACCTCCGGTGTACAGCTCTGGTTATGATATTTCTTCATTCTCCATCTTACTCATTCCCCATTCCATATTACCAATCTGTAGTAATTCCGGTGCAACTCTGCACTATAAATACTCATAGATAAACTCCGTTGTACTTTAGTCTGAATATCAACTAAGATACTCCAGTGTTCCACCCAACTCCTTACTCTGCTCCTCCACTCTGCTAAGGACCACCAAACCTACACAAGGATGCAACACATAAGTCCTGTGTCAAGGTCCACCAATTCCGACAACTCCTGCCCCTTTGGACTTCCTCTGGAGCACTGGAGGACTGGTCTTAACAGTATATTCAGACTCTCTCTTGTGTTTTAGGTTCACTTATATTCTCCAAGTATGACATCATAGTACGTGTTCCAGTTCTTCGAACAGTACTTCACTTGGTCTCGAACCCATCGTGCAATTGGCAAAAGCCATCCACTCTATGACAACTCCAACTCCTCCACTCCTAAAGTCCGTGCACCCTCTGCATGGCATTGGAGTACTTCGAGCTGGACCTCCTCGGAGTTGACACTCCACAGGACTGTCCATTATAGATGCAACTGGCATCAATCCCTTTATGAACCTCAGTCAAATTTTGGCCCTTATGACCCCATCGCTGATGCTGAGGCAGCCCCCATGTCACTCTGCATGTCCGACTCCGATAGGATCTTTCTGTGCACTTCTGCATGAGTCCGCACCTCCGACTCCTGTCTGCTCCACTTCTCCAGAGCTTTCCGCAGATCCTGTTGACGACTTCACTGCTGCATCCCCCGTGACTCATGACTCTCCTTCATCTGACCCTCCTATTCCACTCTTGGATCCTGACGGTCATCTACATCCTGACGAACGTCTTCACAGCATCACCCTTATGATATGTGCATCTGTCTGGTCTTCCGTGTCCTTGAGCCCCTCCAACTCTGACTCCAATCTGTCCTCTCTGGATGCATGACTTCCGTTTCGCCCTTAGATCTGTTTTGTTTCTTTCTTCACATCTCCGGCCCACTCCAGGTCGTCCCGTTTCAATTGTTGAACGATCATTGTGTTTCATCTATGTACTTTACAGTATATGGACATTTGCCTCGTACCTACTCCGCTCAT
>JBBPUC010000594.1:0-14978 GCA_038094375.1 Tubosaeta aff. heterosetosa
CACATAACGTACAGATTATCCTCCTGTACCTTGATTAGATCACAGATCAATCAAGTCCCTTTTCCTGCTCTTGGCTATACAGCTTAGCCCTTCATCGTTCAACTCCGTCAACCCGGACTACACTCCGAACATCTCCGGACTATAGTCCGATACCCTACCGAGCTTCACTCTCTCAAGTCAAGTGAGTCTCACACTTGACAATCCCTTCGCTATCACTGCGCACCCAGTGGGACATAGCCATTAGCATAACCTATCCCGTTAATCCAGGATTTTGATCCCAGCGATCCGCTTCTACGGAAATTCCGAACCATGGTCCCCTTGGTTGGGAATAGAACATGGGTTCTCGAGATGCAGCGAGCAAAACAGACCAAGTGCACGGACTATTTTGATTCCGCTCCATCGTAAGCTATCTCACACATACTCTATTTAACTAGTTATTACTAGCATTATAATGATGGCTCACTAGTATACAGCGTACTGTATATATACTGTAGTAGGTCCGCTGAGGACTCGGACACATAATATAGCGATAATTTTCATTGGTGACCTGTCTTACCCAAAACCCATACTCTGTCAAAACCCATAGCCCCGGGTGTGTCCCGAGAGGTATGGGTTATATCAGAGACTACTGTAGCACTGATGGCATCAACGGTTACCATTGTTCTCGACTAGGAAGCACTTGTCGCCTCATCCACGGCTTGCGCGCGTTTCGTCAACCTCTTCACAAAAATGCTACAGTACACTGGTGCGCATTCCCAAGGGCAGCCAAGGATGTGCCACCCATGCGCCTTCTACGGAGCCGAAGCGAGTCGCATTCATCGGTGCATGTGGGTACACGAAACAAGCGCTGACTTCTCTGAACACGCGTCCACACATCTCACTCACACACGTCTCTTCCTGCGTCCTCGAAGATACTGTTAGAGGGGTATACCAAGTCGCAAATCACACACACCAATCACTCTGTCGACGTCGAATAGATGGAGAAGCAAGGCGAAGCTGCGATGGCACTTCTAAATGTGTATGCAAGCCCTTGGTGGAGGCGGTCGATAAGGGCTCAGAGAGGGAGGGAGAAGGCAGCGTGATCGTGGACCCGACTACATATGGATTGCCTGGTGAGCGGTCGTTCTCTCCCTTGTAATAACGAATTTCTTCTTTCGTATCGCGTGACGCGCGTCAGTCAACTGGACGCAACGATATTCACGCCTCCAAATAGATCTCAAACTTACGGAACTCCTGATAGCACCTCTCTTCCCGTACCTCGCTCTGCTCGCCCGGGCTACTGTGTTCGGCGTCTCGGGCTACGGTGGTGCTAGGACTATCACGCAACCGAGCGAAGCCTGCCCAAAGGCGCATCCGAGGCCTCTGGCAGGGTGTCCGCCCTTACACACTCACAGGCCATATCACGATTAGAAGGTGGGGCACCATCTTCCCATCTTCAATTCTCCAGCATCGCATGCAACTTGCCCTCATCCCATCCGTCGCGCTGTCTTTCATTGGCATCGTGAACAGACGGTTGTTTCTGTTCTTCATATTGATGAGCGCGGGGGATTCGGCGTCGTACGTGTCGTGTTATACTGGGGAGCGTCTCATGTGTGTGCAGCAGGGCATCCCAGTACTAGGAGATATGCAGGGGCGGCACGGGTGGGTCGTTGGTGGGGTGCAAATGCATAACGGGGCAGATGGAGTGCGTGGTTGTCGTTGGGAGGTTGGACAGCTTGCTCAAGGGTGTGGCGACAGTGTTTGCAGATATGTGAGAGGGGTTTCATTCTGGGCATTCGTTGGTGACGAGCAGAATTTGAACTCGGCGCTCGGGTATGGCGAGTGTGTGGGTATTCTGGTGGACTGAGAGGATGCTTAGATGGCGTACGGGGGTTGATTGCCCTCGATGGAATGCTGCATATTGATCACGTATGTACCGAATACTTATACAATCGTATGCTTGTTCGAGGGACGTCATTGTCTTCTAGATATAACACTAGCTTTATTTGTTTTGCGTTTATGCAAGATAGTAATATTCAGATGGCTGAATGAGAACTAGATGTACCCCACCATCATTCAGCAGATATTTCAATCCACGGCGCAAAGGGAGCATAGTATTAGTAGCTAATAGTATGAAACATGCAGCATACTGGACACGAGTAAGGCAAAGTAACATAAGCAGAAAGCGAGCTCACTGGAGTAAAGTTAGGCACCGAGATGTATGTAAAGAATGCGCTGGTCGATCGGAATATCCGCCTTCTTAACCGCCATCCGCAATGCTCGCGCTGCCCGCGTATAATCCAAGCGCCCCGACTCGTCCTTCATGAGTTCATAAAACATGGACGTCACCTTGGTCGTCTCAGCATCGTCTACAGCCCACATGGTCCCAATGACAGAACGAAATCCGGTGAATTGCATCGCAGACGCAAGATGGATATTCTCGTCTGGGCTTTCCTTGTCTCCCACCGTCGTGTGACAGGCAGACAGATACGCAAATTCTGGATTCTGCAAATCGCACTGAATTATCCGCTGAATTGTGAGCTGCCCATCGTGGAGAGCGAACCCTGATTCAAATGGCCGTTCCTCGCTCGGGATGCCATGACACGCAAAGTGGACCCACTCGTTTTCTCCTAGCCTGTCGACAACACGGGCAATGCAGGACTCCTGTCCTTCGACACACGTAAACGTTGCGAGACCATCAACCAGCTCCCCGATATTGGCTAGTTCGGTGCTGACGGAGGGAAGTTTGTCAGAGCCCGGTGCTTGTGCTTGACCAATGGCGATAAAGTGTTTCTTCGTAGTCGTAGAAACTGATGGACTAGGTCGTCGGGCATGAATGAGGGCGGTTAGAGTAGTGGCATAAGACGAGATGTAGAGATCTGGAACACCTCTTTGGCCCTTTCCGTAAGGAGCGGCAGCATGGAGTGGCAAAAGAGAGAACTCGGCTGTAGGGCACCACCAAATGCGGGACCGAGGGGGGCATGTTGGTTGGAGGGCATCAATAATGGGGGAAACGATGTCGTCCCAGAGGTCTCGTAGAAAGAACTTGAACCCCCTTGATACACTTAACGGATCCATCCTCTTCGAAAGCCAATTCAACTGATGGAGCTTCGATGCCAATCTTCGAGCGTCCTCCTTCGTCACAGACAGCGGGACGTGGACAGGGTTCTTGTTTGCAAAGACTACTAGTGCGTCACAGCCGTATTTGCTCGCATTCACAATAATAACAGGCCCATCAGAGGCTGCGTGCTGAAGATCGGAGAACAGCCAAGGAAGGAGAAATCGAGATTGACTGGGCAACTTGCGAATGTCCGAAACAACCTTTTTCAGTTCATGGTTCAGGCGACAAACTCGATCATGTTGATCTGCACCAGGCGACTGGAGGCTTGTACGAATGAGTGAGGTCAGACGTGTGAACTCATCTGCCAAAGCCTTGCCTTCGGGACTCGATGTGACTACGTCGTCAAGTGGAGAACGTAGCCTAGTGAGTTGGCTCCAGAACACAGAACGGCCTTGCTCGAGAAGTTCAATCGCCTTGGTGGTAGATTTATTGCGAAGACAAGCGGAAAATGCATCAACTCCGAGCGATGATGAGATGGATTTGAGAAGAGTAAGGTGTTGAGGTAGTGGCGGCAGAGCGGCCGTGTTTTCGACAAGTAAACGAAGGGCCGTTTCATAAGCGATAATGGTGGTGGGATGATGGAATGTTTCGGCTGTGTTGACCCATGCCCTGGCAGCAGACAAGTCGCTTGAAAAGGGTGTATGGGGAACATGTACCAAATGAGTATAGAGGCAAAATATTTCTCGCTCGTCCTCCACAGCTGCATTGTGGTCATTCATTTTCCTCAGGTGCTCAAACCGGGAGAAGAGATGAGCCGCAAGGTTATTCAATGACACTGAGTGACCAGGGTGACCAGGTGGGCGGAGTGAAAGTGCCTCGCGGTCAAGAACAATGGATTCATTAAGATCACCAATCCCCCCGAGCTGCTTGAACCGAGAGTAGAGACCAACTGCAAGGTTGTTCAATGACTGTGAGCGATCCGGGTGGCCAGGTGGGCGAAGTGAAAGTGCGTTGCGATCAAGAATAATGGCTTCATGGAGGTCATCAATCCCCCCGAGTTGTTCGTACCGGGAAGAGAGATCAGCTGCAAGGTTGTTCAATGAATGGGAGCGATGAGGGTGTCCAAGTGGGCAAAGTGAGAGTGCTTCGCGGTCCAGAACAATGGCCTCATTGAGATCATCAATCCCCCCGAGCTGCTCATACCGAGAGGAGAGATGAACCGCAAGGTTGTTCAATGACCATGAGCGACGAGGATGTCTAGGCTGGCGTAGTAAAAGTGCTTCACGATCAAGAACTATGGCCTCATTGAGGTCATCAATTACCCCAAGCTGCTCGTACCTGGAGGACAGATCAGCCGCAAGGTTATTCAATGAGTGCGAGCGACGAAGATGTCCATGTGGGCAAAGTGAGAGCGCTACGCGGTGGAGAACAATGGCCTCATTGAGATCATCAACCTCCCCGATTTGTTCGTACCGAGAGGAGAGATGAACCGCAAGGTTGTTCAATGTCTGCGAGTGATCAGGGTGTCCAAGTGGGCAAAGTGAGAGTGCTTCGCGGTCAAGAGCAATGGCCTCGTTGATATCATCGATCCCCCCGAGCTGCCTGTATCGAGAGCAGAGAGTAACCGCAAGGTTATTCAATGACTGGGAGCGATCAGGGTGTCCAGGTGGGCGAAGTGAGTGTCCCTCGCGCTCGAGAACAATGGCTTCGTTAAGATCATCAATCCCCCCGAGCTGCTTGTACCTGGAGGAGAGACCAACTGCAAGGTTGTTTAATGACTGTGAGCGATCGGGGTGTCCGGGTGGGCAAAGTGAAAGTGCTTTTCGCCCGAGAAGAATGGCCTTGTTGAGGTTATCAGTCTCCCCAAGTTCGTCGTACCGGGAGGCAAGATCAATCACACGTTGGTTCAACCTGGCAAGTTTCGCTGTCATCATTTGGCGGCGTAATCATCAGCGGAAGCGTTCGCTGATCATTGATCAATGTTATTCTCACCCTGATTGAGAGTGGCACTCCGGGTCTCTGAAAGCGATCATTCAACTGGGTTGCTTTCTATCGCGATGATGGGAATAAATACCGGCAGAACCTGTTTGGCCCATACTTGAAGATACAGTGGTTTGAGAAAACGAAGCGTCGCTCGACGCGCCCGACAAACTAGTTAAGGGCAGTGGTGGCGAGGCGTTGAGCCTAGTACTATGCATGGAAACAGTGTGTGCTCAACGTCTGTGCTCCATTTCGGACGTCATGTCCGACGACATATCCACCTATGCATACATACTGTACACTAGATATCGCATCCGTGGACCGTAAAGCGACAAGTTAAGACACCTTCAACGCCTTCCAAGCCCTCATCGACGCGACGCCCCCTCGTTAACCGCACCTGTGAACAAGTCGACGTGAGTACGTGATATCCCTGGTCACCCATTAGCTCGACCCAAGCACTTACTTTTTTTCTCGACGGCGCGCGAGAGTCTCTCGCCGCATGGGATACTTCCGGTTGTGACGTGAATAATGATGGAACCTGCAATCAGGTTGATGAGGGCATATGATCAGCGCGCGAGGGTGAGATGGACTTGGTCACGACTGCGCTGGCCGGATGTCCGAGTGCAATCCATCCGCATGCACCGTACCGTCGATCGTCTGCACTGACAAGACGTGACCTCTCAGCCAGGGCAGGATATAGATCGCACTCACTGATGATAACTCGAAACGTCAATATACTGAATCTTGATGCTTGTCATTCAACCAAAGTATTTATTAAAAGGTAAGAAGATAAAACGAACCAACTGGCACCCCAACCAGGACCCCGGCAGCGAACTCCAGCACAAAGAGATGTCCCGCACCCCGGCAGCGTCTCAATCGAGACCACGAACCGCCAAAGGAGACTTCGGGTACATCTTCAGTAATAGAACTAGAAGAGAGATAGTAGCGGGTTTTACCCAACCGTTGAAGGACCTACCAGGCGCCCACCTCCTACTTAAACAATACGGTCTCAAGATCCCCATAGACGGAATCTCGCTCGGCTCCATCTCCCTCGCTATCCTGGAATTCTCATCATCAGCCCCCAACATCAAACCTGTGCAGGCCGAGATCCTGCAAGCCATCTTCATAGCCCTAGAGCACATCGACAGAGCGACCACATCCCTCGCGGGACCCCTGGAACCAGAGCCGGATAGCCAAGCCAAAAGGCTCTCCGACCTCCTCGAACGACAAGAAATCCAGGCGGAGAAACTCTCTCGGATTGCCGATGAGATAAAGGGATCGATAGATATCTCAACAGAGGCGCTGGAGAAGGCGACGGATAAAGCTTGCGCTACCCTAGACGCAACCTCGAACCACACAGCACCCGCACCTACCCAGCTCCCCCACGCATCGTACGCGGACGCCCTTAGAAACGGAGTCCCGGCTCAACACGCGGCAGTCCTAGCCCGCAGGGAATCCCAATCCAGAACGATAACCATCTCCACACAGTCCAACAGCATCGGCGACCTCTCGGAAAAAGCTCTCGTCGCCAAAGCCAACCTAGCACTAGATATGATGAAGAGCAAATCTCCCCGGCTCCCAGAACAGCTACGTTTCCTCAGCGCAAAGAAGCTACGAGGAAACAAAATCAGCCTCGAAGTCTACAGCCAGACTGACACTGAATGGCTAAAGGAACCCCTAAACAGAGACGCCTTCCTTAGCCACTTCGACCAACAAGCACTAGTCATCCTCCCATCCTACCGCACTTTCGTAGAATTCGTCCCTATCACCCTACTCCCCAGCTCCGAACCATCCCTACGCGCCATAGAGAAATCGTCGGGACTATCAGAAACAGGTTTGCGATCTATCCAATGGATCAAACCAGAAAGATTCCGTAAGCCCAACCAAAAAGTCGCCCACGCCCTCGCCTCGTTCTCGTCCCCAGAGGACGCGAACACTGCTCTACGTGACGGACTAATCATCGAAGGTAAAAAAGTCTGCACTCACAAACAGCTAGCAGAACCGGAAAGGTGCTACAACTGCCAAGGCCTAAGGAAAACGCACGTCGCGAAGGACTGCCCCAGCCCACCAGCTTGCGGCACCTGTGGCGGGGACCACGACTCAAAAAACTGCATGGTCACCGACCCCCAGCTCCACTTCTGCATCAACTGCAGAAAGAAGGGACACCCTGCCTGGGACAGAACGTGTCCCACATTCCTGGAGGCTAGGAAGACGGCGCAATCCAAGGACAAGGAAGCCAACTACAAGTTCTTCCCTATCCCCACCGACCCACAGACCTGGGAAACCACGGACGGAGTCATCGACAACCCATTCGGAACGACACACCACCACCATATACTCCCCACTCTCCCGATCCCGCTTCCGCCCACCCCCCCCTCCAACGGAGACCCCCACTACCGCCCTCGCAGCCCACACAGGAGCTCTCCCCCCTCGCGCTACGACACCCAGAGAGCCTCCAACAGACAGACCCAATACCGGCCCAAAACTGGGCAAGACAGACCACGCGGTGGCAACGCAAACCAGAGAAACATCAACAGGGCTCTCGGACACCCCCGTCAAACTCGCCTCGACGACTTCAACTACGACCACAGCCACAACACGAAGAGTCACCCCCTACCCCCAACTCATTCCACTCATAGGCCTACCCCTCCCACCACCAACATCTCTGCCATCCTCAGCCCTCCCCCTTCGACGCCGACTACGACCCAGAACATCCCCCTCTCTTCGTCCCCAACACCCGCTCTCACCCCCACCAACTCACAAAAAACACTAGACCCGACCCCATCGCAATCCCTTCCAACCCGCCACACCCAAGACGACACATCTATGTCCGACCAAGAAGAAGAGTTCGTAGACGCCATGTTTTAACCAATGAACCTACACGCCCATAGCAGCATATTCAACCCTCCCTTCACCCCGTCCCCATCCCCGTCCCCACCCCCTTCTCCACCCGCCACCGAAACGAACGCAACTCGGAAAAACCTCAGAATATGGCAACAAAACATCCACAGATCGAAGGAAGCGCAACAACACCTACTACGCGACATGGACCCCAGCAAATACGACATCATCCTCCTTCAAGAGCCCGTCATCAACCCAGTCAACCTCACCACCTCCAACACCAAGTGGAACGTCATTTACCCCACCTCCCACCACAAGGCAGGGGCCCAGCGATCCCGCTCCGTCATCCTCGTCAACAAGAGCCTCTCGAAGGACAGCTGGCAAACCATCCCAGTCGAAAGCCCAGACCTCACCGCGATGGAAATCAAAGGTGCCCACGGCAAACTACGCATCTACAACATCTACAACGACATCAACAACAACGACACCTTAGACATCCTCGACCAACACCTTTCTTCCACCCCCCCCGACAACCAAGACCAAAACTGCGGGGCGCTCCTGATGGGGGACTTCAATCGACACCACCCAATGTGGGACGAAGAACGCAACCACCACTTATTCACACCGAGAAACAGAAAAGCCGCTCAAACACTCTTAGAGTTCTTAGCCGCATATGACATGGTAATGGCCCTCCCGGAGGGCCTTCCCACTTTTCTTTCTAATTCTACGGGCAATACCACCCGCCCCGACAACGTCTTCTGTACGGTGCATCTAAAGGATGCCATTGAGACGTGCGAGGTCAAACCAAACATGCGCCCAGTTGGAGCAGACCACTACCCTATACTCACCACCATAAACTTAGATCCAGAGCGCACAAACCCTCCAATCAAACGGAACTACAGGTCGACAGACTGGGAAAAATTCAGCGAAAAACTCGAGGAGCACCTGAGCGCGATCGGTCCCCCATCAGAACTGAACTCAGCTGACCAACTAACAACCCGCCTCGACAGCGTAACAGCCGCCATCCAATCCACGATCGAAGAATGCGTCCCTCTCTCCAAACCATCTCCATATGCGAAACGATGGTGGACCCTGGAACTTGACAAACAAAGTAAGGCCCTCAAGCACATTGCTCAATCCGCCCACGACAAACGACAACAACGCACGCACACAATCCACGCCCAACTCAAAACCGCAAGGAACACCCTCGCGTCGAGCATCAAACATGCAAAGGAAGAACATTGGACAGAATACCTAGAGAATGTGGAGGCCAGCAACCTGTGGGACGTACACAAATACATAGTATCTGAACCGTCTGATTCTTTCATCTCCCGCATCCCCAACTTATGCCTCACCACTAACGACCCTCTCCCCAACAGCCAAACCAACGAATCAAAAAGCAAACTCCTCTACCAAACGTTCTTCAAACCTCCTTCGAACGACCTCTTCAACCCCGACGAATCCACCTACCCAGATCCGGCATGCGACTTCCACAACATCACAAACGAGCAAATCGAGCGCGCGATCACAAAACTTGCCCCGTACAAAGCAGCAGGCCCAAACGGAATAGGCAACGTAGTTTTCACACGATGCAAAAATCAACTAACCCCACATCTCGGCCCAATTTTCAGAGCCACTTTCATGCAGAAGCACTACCCCGAACAGTGGAAAATCTCCTCGACAGTAGTGCTCAAAAAACCTAGCAGACTACACGCTCACCAAATCGTACCGCCCAATCGCTCTTCTTGACACCATGGCTAAGATCCTATCCTCATGCGTCGCTGACCAGCTCACATACATTGCAGAGACCCACCACATGCTACCCCCAACTCACTTCGGGGGCAGACCCGGAAGATCCGCAACTGAGTCGATCCACCTCCTCACGAAATTCTGCAATGACGCCTGGGCCCACCCCACGCACAAATTCGTATCGGCCCTTTTCCTCGACGTCAAGGCAGCCTTCCCAAGTGTCGTCATACCCAAACTCCTCCACAACATGAGGAAGAAGGGTGTCCCCTCCCAATACGTGGAATGGTATAGACGCCGCCTAACAGGCAGACAGTCCACCTTAACCTTCGACGACTTCACGTCGCATCTATTCCCTACTTTCACAGGCATAGACCAAGGATGCCCGCTCTCCCCCATCGCATACCTCTTCTACAACGCCGATCTCATCAACGTCGCCCATGACAGAAAACACGCCATAGGCCTAGGCTTCATAGACGATACTGCATACGTAGCCAGAGGCAAAACGTTCGACGAGGCCAACACAACGCTCAAAGAGATCATGGAGGGAGAAAATGGAGCGCTAGCGTGGGGAGAGTCACACGAGGCTGAATTCGAGCTAGAGAAGACTGCCCTCCTATGTATATCGAGAGCCCGCGCCCCCGACCCAGGAAAAAAGGGCAAAACCATACCAGCTGCAAGACCACCGCTAACCATCCGCAACCACCGCATCTCCCCCCAACACTCATGTAAATTCCTCGGCGTCATAATCGATGACGAACTCCGCTTCAAGGACCACGCCGCCTATGCCATCGCCAAGGGAACAAAATACGCCCTGGCGTGCGGCAGGATGACACGAATGTCAAAGGGTATCCGAAGCAGGATGATGAAAAGGCTATACGAAGGAGTCGCAATCCCAAAGATGCTCTACGCCGCCGACATCTGGGCCACAGAACTCTTAAGGAAAGGAAGGGGACTTAGAGAAGCAGGATGGGGAGCGAGAGGATTCGCGAAACAAATCGACAAAGTTCAAAGACTAGCAGCTACGCTGATCACAGGAGGGCTGCGCTCCTCCGCCACAGATGTCCTACTCGCACACGCCAACCTCCAACCGACCATCTTACTGATACGTAAACACTGTCACCAAGCCACTCTCCGCCTATCCACAGTCCCCAGCCACCACCCTCTCCACAGACACATCTGCGCTGCCGCCCGCAACCGCAGACAACACAAATCCCCCCTGCACCGCCTCTTTGATGCCTTCGACATCAAACCAGACACCATGGAGACCATAAACCCATCTCGCCTACCACCACAATGGGCCCCACAGATAGTCGTACAAATCGCAGATAGCCCAGAGGAAGCAATACTCCAAGACATAGCAGCGGAACAACAAGACGACATCTGCCTTTACTCGGACGGCTCAGGGTATGAAGGAAACGTCGGAGGGGCAGCAGTCCTCAGAAAGAAGGGGGTCACGAAGAAGAGAGTAAAGGTAAAACTAGGGACTCTTAAGGAACACACCGTCTTCGAAGGTGAGGAGGTAGGCATGATATTAGCGGCAGACCTCCTTCGCAGAGAAAGTCGAAAAGCAAAATGCATATCGCTGGGCGTAGACAACAAGGCGGCCATCCTAGCAGCAACCGCCTTCAACGCCAGACCCGGCCACTACCTGATGGACGCTTTCCAAAAAACACTGACTGCCGCCCTAAAAAAGACGAGAGCGACACACATCACCATCCGGTGGACCCCTGGCCACTTAGGCATCCCAGGAAACGAGGAAGCAGACGCCGCAGCGAAGGAAGCCGCGCAAGGAGAATCGAGCGACCCAAAAATCCTACCACGGTCACTGAAAAGGAGAGGCGCCGTAAAAACCCTCCCACTCAGCAAATCCGCTGTCGCACAATCCTTCAGGGAAAAAGAGAAAATACTAAGGGACCGCATATTCAAATCATCCCCCCGAGCCCACACCATCCACAGCATCGACCCCTCCCTCCCATCTGACAGCTTCCTCAAACTTACAGATGACCTACACAAACGCCACACCGCCATCATCTTTCAGCTACGAGTCGGCCACGTCCCACTGAACGGCCACCTACACAGGACTCGAAGAGTCGACAACCCAGAATGCCCCCACTGCTCAGACAAACCCGAATCCGTCTTCCATTTCCTCATAGAGTGCCCCCACTACGCCACTCACCGCGCTCAGATCCGCCGCAAATTCCAAAACAAGGCACGACAAATAGCGTTCCTACTCAATGACGCAAAATGTATCAACCACACCTTGGCGTACATACATGCAACCGAGCGCTTTAACCAAACGCACGGCAATCTCTCCCCCCCCACACGAGATTAACCTGACGAGCCCCACCCCTAACCACCCCCCACGACCCCCAAACACCTCCCCGCCCCCTCCCAATTCCCCCCCCCCAAGTAGCCACACGGAACACCCCAACACCCTGATAGAAGATCGCGCCCCACTCCCATTTTTCCCATTCCTGTTCTCTGACTTTTCCTCTCTTCTCTCTTTAGTTACCTTTAATAGCTCCCACTTCCCCGTACCATAGCCATTAACCCGATCTCACACCCAGGTCTCTATTCCGTTACTACCCCCAACCCAGATCAACCTTGACCTGATAGTAGATATCATCGCAAACACCACTAGATACAAACTACGATACAACACACGTACTGTCTACCAAGGGGCACAGCCCCAAAGGACAATAAACGAGGTCACAAAAAAAACAAAAAAAAAAAAAAAAAAAAAATGGTATAGGGTGACATGATAAAATTACGAACATAATCAAAGAGTCTGTGCATTATGAACAGCATAAGACGAGGTAGGACCATCATGAGATGAGGGGACCTGTGGTAGCTACTGCGAGTTTAGTACCAGCCCATTGCAGCCAGAAGTTTGACTGGGAAAGGTTTTGAGTCACAGAAAAAGCCAACCTGCCAGATCAATATATGAAGAAGGAAGCTGTGCAAATGCCTGATTCTTGTGAGTACTTGCTGATTAGTTACTTACTGTCTAAAACTATGGTATACCATGATTTCTCGACTACAGAAGGCAGATCTAAAAATTCATATCAGTATGGTGCATACAGGTCTATCCTAGATTGTGAAGTCAATGAATATATGAACTAATGGCCACATCTTATGCCATAGTGATGTCGGACAGCCAGTCGTGAAGGCGTACTTATCAGTACACGATAATCCCCAAAAGGAAATGTTGATTGGAGTGGCATGCTAATGGAGCGCATCAAGGGGCGCGTCCATACCGCCAAAGTGTGGCAAGTTAGAGGGTGCACCCACAAGGCCATGGGTCAAAAACACGAATGGTGGCGACACCATTGTTGGATCGCGAAGCGGGAATGAGCATGACAGCGATCTGATTGTGGAAGTGAAGGGAAGTGATTGCGGCGATATCGCTTAGATCGCTTGGAACCTCGTTGACAGCATTGATATCCCGCTTTGGGGCTGTTCAAAGTATTGGTGGTGCAACGATAAGGCTATGTCACGGGTCATCTGGTTTACTCTGGTACCCCAACATTTTATTTTCTATATATGTTCGACCCTGGTAGTACTCTTATAGTACCATACATCGGGTGCTTCCGATCTAGACCATTTGTCGCGTTCTGCATTCTGCGCGACCTTCAAAGTAGGCTTTCAACGTGCCAGTAGATGACTGTACCCCTTCTGGATCTGTGGGATAGCCTTGTCGCCTATGGGCGCCAGCTTTTTGGTACCGAAGTGACCCTGTCTTCAATGACAGTGACTCGCCCCTTATGCCACCTTGCGTTGTCAGCCAAGTCGGTTGCTCTTCGCCGCCACTCGATACCCCAGTTATGGCGAGTGGATAGGGGGAAGCTTAAGCTAGGAATTGCGTGAAGTGGTCTTCCGTGGGCTTGGGGAGGGACAACGGCTGGTTGGAGACCGGGCGGCGGGGTGTACTTGGGACCGGAGAAGGGACCAGCCCACTGGAAGGCTAGCACGAGGATTGTATATTCGGGGAGGACGGCCACGTAGAAAAAACGAAAGGAAATGAGTCGAGAAAAGAACCGTGAACCTCAGATGGCAGAACAAGGGGCGAAGCATTGAGCCCAACGTCGAGCCCCGAGAGCACGCCCCGGGTCTTGCCCTCACATTACCCGTTGACTGCTAACTTGGTCCACTCCAACCTCGTCTTTGGTCGGTCCAAGTGGCCAAAATACTCCAGCCCAAAGACTGAAACGTATGTCATATTCCCCAAGTGGCAATACCTAGTCCAGACGGAATCTTGATGTCTTATAAAAGATTGATGTTACTCGTTTGGCTCAGCATCATCCAGCGCCCACATAGTCCCAATCACGGAACGAAAGTCGGTGAATTGCATCGCGAACGCGAGATGGATGTTCCTGTCCAAACTCTCTTAGTTCTCCGATGGTTGTGTGACGTGCGGAGAGGTATGCAAATTCTAGATGGTTTAGGTTGCGCCAGATGGTGGGTTGAGCCGTGAATGGTCAGTCGTGAAGCACACATGCAGATCCAAATGGCTGCTTCTTGTTCGGGATACCATGGCAGGCAAAGTCGTTCCCGCTTAGCACATCCGCCACGGGTCTTCTCTTTCGATACGCGTGTACATCGCAACTCGCAAGGCCCTCGACGAGCTGGCCAATGTTTGCTGACACGATGTTGATGGAAAACGGTTAGCTTGCACTCTTGGCTACCGCTTGACGGATAGCTCTTTTCTCGTCTGTAAAATCCAGTATACTGGGTCGTCCAAGGTGTTCGAAGTGGTTCGATGATCATTTCTAAATGGAAAAGCAGTACAAATGGTAAAAGAGGTGGCTCAATAATGGGACACCACCTGACTGTGATGTATCGGCATTCGTGATAAGTTCAATGCCACACTACGCTAGTCACGCGTCACGTGCAGCAGTCACCCCAACAACTTGAAGCAGCTTAGTATGTCCACGTAGTCTAGATTCCAGACCCGTCTTACTGGTCTCGCGATGATCTCAATACCGTCTCGCGATGTGGGTTCGTAAACAAAACTAATGGGCAACCTTGCAAACATACGTAACAAACGAGCCCGATACGCGTAAACCAGAGTTAATATCTCGACATTTCGAACTGGAATCGAGAAGAAAAACACATTGCATACGTCATACACGGCTATAATACGAATGCCGGGCTTTTTCTTCGGGGTAGTTGTCTCGCTCTTGCCAAACCCCGGACCTGTACCGCCACTCGGGATATTTGCGAAAGACGCACTGAGCGTCTCCGATGAGGGTTTCGAGAAGCTCCTTATCCTTGTCTGTGATAGCCTTATATTCCTTGAATTCTCCGTCATCTTCGGGCTCGGGTTGGATGCTCGGTTCGTAGGAGATCGATGACGATGGCTCTTGTT
>JBBPUC010000595.1:0-14974 GCA_038094375.1 Tubosaeta aff. heterosetosa
ACTGGTGTTATGAAATCTGCAGACTCAATACTCTTGTGAATACAATGTAAGCGAGAAACTGGGTAGAATTTGGAACGATATCTCCTCTGGATGGATGGTGGAGACGAGGATGGGCGAAACAAGCACACTATCATTGAGTGGCATCACCAAGGCGCACGGGTTGTTGTTCATATTTCTCGTCACTGAAGTAAGCCAGGGGGTGACCTTGACAAGACCTGAAAGCGGGCATTGAGTATGACAACGTGGTCTGTGGCGGCATCGCCGATTGTGAATTTCCACAATGCAAATAAATATCAATAAATATGCCTCCAAAACAGGAACGCTAGCTCACACCAATTGGTCGACCTATCATGCCGAACGGCCTATGTTCTAACTCCGACCGGCTGAACCGACACGTGATGCGTGTAATTAGGATAGATTTTGCACTACCACGCTGTTTCTCGGCTCGCCTGCGGCTCGTTGAGCCACCAATCTGCCAAGTGTGTTTCCCTTCGAGGTCATATGTCATGATGGCGACATTCGAATTGCAGAGCGGAAATTAGAGTTATCGACGTCTACCACAACCGACTGACTGCAGACCAAGTCGAGAGCGATCGCAAGAGCCACCTGGAGGACACTTCAACTGCCCCAGGGAGCAAGGCAGGTCACTGCTGAAACTATATCGACGACCCTTGTTAATTTCGAATGGTAGCTGGAAGGTGTGAAGGCGCCGGGGGCTTTTGTGAGTGACTTTACAAAGGCGACCCTTGAGTGAATTGCCGTTCGGTATATGCCCTGGCAATCATCGACCGGGAGCATGTTATAAAGCTCGTGGACAAAAAGTGCTTCACGGTCAGGTAGAGAACTCGGTGTTTCCAATCGACTTTGCGGGGGGGAAAATGTCATGTGAACACTCCCTTGTGGCACGACTTATAACCTGAAATTTCAAGTGGCATTTTAGTTGACTCAACCCGTCTACCATCAATTGGCGACATAGCACCGCAGTCTAAACGTGCAAAGACGACCCCGATGACTCGGACGGGTGTGCCTAACCCAAGTGGTGTCTTCGACGCCCTTGATTCCCTTCCAAACCGCACCAAACTTGGAGTGCATCCCGGGTGATGTCCATCACGAATCCTTTCATGTTTGCCCACTCTCAGCAGCTATGATGTGCTGCCAGGTGGTCAACAGCACTCACCCGTAATTCTCACAGACGTCCGAGTCCGCACACCGGCTCTCCGTGCGTCGTTGCAGACATCCAGACTTTTACGGTGTTGCCTGGCCATGGCATGGCAGAGGATTGAACTCTGCAGTGCACGTCTTCAGGAGCACAACGACACGGGTTATAGCGTAATTAGCAAAGCAACCCAAGCCTGTGCGCGCGTCTTGAAGGTATGCCCATATCTGCTGCCATTGATCACACAAACAGATGATATTTGACTCAAGATTATTATCAGGGCGGTGGCTGTTTGTCTCACCCGCTACAAATCCGCTGAGACTGCTCCGGCGTTCGCAGTGTGTCCAGCCTTGTTGCCTAATCTGACCACTATTCAAAGTACGGCAGCCCTTCATTCATGTCACATTACCAACCTTTTTGGGCAGTCATTACATGTGTGTTCCCAAATGACCACCGCAATCAAAAACGGGTTTGGGGGTAAACGATTTCCCTCCAGGCGGACAATATCTCACCCTTCCTCTGCGCACGAGATTATCAAGTGTTGTGCCTTGAGGAGGTGACACGCACGGATGGAAGCGGAAGCACAATCGTTGGATCTCTCGTCAAAGGCAAATGTGACCAAGTGCGCGTTTTAAAATGGATTAGTGCTCCCCTCAGCCGTAAGCTCCACCGTTATCAGAATTTGGGGAGCGTGGGTACGACCTCGTTGACAAGATTAGCCAAGCTGCTTCCTGACTTGGGCCATACCAGTGCTGGGGTGCGAGCGAGTTCCTTTTGTAAGTGTAGCGTGCGCCAACAAACCTTCGCTGCTCCAAGGTGTGAAACCGTTGACCGGGTTTCCTCTTTGGAACAGGTTCGAGATCAGGGTCTACGATAAATCAATCGTTTATTGAACACGTGTGTTCCAAACCCGAGGCTGTGGCCAGCAAAGTTTTGGAAAACAAGTCACTGGTGAGAAGAATGTGATAGTGAAGCAATAAAAGCATGATAAGAGGTGTCATTAAAACGTGAGCGCGGAGACATCCGATATCGATGGCCGTAGTGGATCGAGTCGCGACATTTATGGTGGTCCTCGGTAGGCAGACTTGAATCCAACAATCTTGCCTAATTTGGACGGCCCAAGAGGCTCGACTGAGACGTGTCGTGGGCGTAGCTGGGCCATTGTACTGGACTAGCATGGACTACAATTGCGAACAGGAAGTGCGAAGGTTTCAAAGGCAACCACAAAAACAAGGGACCACGAGGCGACGAAGAACCGAACTCATTCATTGTGACCAAAGAGGGAACACTGTGGGAGAGGATCTTTTTTTTTCTCGTTTCAGAATTGTTTGTCGGCTGTGGTTGATTTATAAACGGTTGATGCCGTTCCGTCTTCCCTCGCACCCGCCCATCATCCTGGCCTCCGTCGCAATGTCTTCTCCAGTTCATGCAGTCCACACCATCCACGGAACTTTTTCTGGGATATCGTACCCTCCTCGACTTCCCAAACAGTTTGCTGGCCTCGTACCGGATTTGCCCGACAGACAACCCCCAGGTCTAGCCAAGGGTGCATGGCGTGTCGTCCCCGTTTCCATACCCCCCAGCTGCAGGCGGCTATCCCCACCCGTCGACACCCGTCGACAGTCACCTTCGCCGCGCGCAACTGTGCAGCCTGTTTGCTTTCCACAAGACAACCCATTCGATGACTGCCATGCCCTTCCCGTGCCTAGTGTTCAAAACGACCAGCTCATACCGTATCAGCGCACACGACTCGCATCGCAAGTGTTTACCGTAAAAATCCCGCGGCCATCGCATCTGGATGCGCTGGTCCGTCAGAGAACGGCGCAGAGGCTCGCGCAGGATCGCGAGGCCCGATGCAAGGCTGTCGCTGGGATCCTGTTGAACAGGGTGCACGCGGTTGGGAAGCCGATGCGGCGGATACCACCTGTGCTGAATGCGCCGCGGACGTACAAGCGCAGTCGGCTGTCGACGATGGTGACCGTTGACGATCTCTAAGGTTGGTCTTTTCCATCACGTTTTATCCGTGTCTGATCAAGACGTTGCCAGATACCACTCGTGTTGATCGCGATCGCGTTCACGTGTTTTGTTTTCGGTGGAGGGTACACGGCTATCGGATATGATTGTTTATGATCTGTAAGATGGACTTTGGACTTTTTTGAACGAGTATATTGTATCGATTCGAAAAATAAAAATTATTGTGGTGTGATAATTGCCTTAACCCCATTGGGCAGAACCAATCAGAGAGGCGAGCGCACACTGCCTCAGGCATTGCCCTCGAGGCGAATGCAGTGATGTTGGACTACTTTCAGTCTTATTTGTCCAGGCTGACGTCCATAGCACTCGGTTTTCGATGGTCGTCGGTAGAACAGCGACCTGCGCCCAAGGCGCCCACCGTGGCAGAATCCGTGACTTCTCTCGGCTCGGTCTTCTAGCTTGCACTTGACAGAGTCGCTCGTCGCGCCGTCGCAACCCCCCATCCCCATCCACCCGCCTTAGCCCCGAGCTCGATGAACTTTTCATTGGCACAGGACAGTCCATTTAACACCGTCCTCGTGTCGCCAGAGGGCCGGACACTTTATCGGATCGACACCCCGAGCTTCCTCAACACGACGACGACGACGATCAAACGGGTAAGCATGGACGGTTTGAGCCAAGCCGAGGTCGGCCGTGTAGTATGGCAGTCTGGACGGTCTAGCACCGTCGTCGTGCACGGTCGCGAACTCTGCATCAACCGGAGCAAATTCTTCAGTTCGTGAGTGGCATCCTCCATGGGGCCAGCTTCCGTCCCCCTCCGACGTCGTTTTTTAACTCCCGCCTTGCCTTTCTTTCTCCCCCGCGTCGCGCCCTCTTTGATGAAAAATGAAATGATGTAAAAATTTGATGAAAAAGGTCGAGAACGTTTACAGCGCTCAACGGACAGTCCTACAAATGGTCGTTTGAAAATGATTCGTCGTTGGTACGTGGGATTCCCCTCGCCTCGTTTCTTCCTTTTACCTTCCTTTTCACGCTGGGTTGATCGTTACTTTTTCCTCTGACAGATGGCCAGCAACGATAGCAAACAAGTTCCCACCGCAACTTATTTGCCTTCTACGGGCCCAAATCCTGGGCTGATCCACATCTCGCCGCACGGTCTGACTATTACCGCTGACGTCCTCGTCACCTTTGTCTGTGTGGAGGGCGAACGACGAAACACTCAGAGGCGAAAAACGTAAACCGTTGCGCGGGACCAGTGGTGCATCAGAGATGTTTTGGTTGGTTGGGCTCTGCGTATGAATCTTGTCCTCGCCTCTTGCACTCTCTTTTTTTTCTCTGCTCGTTATCGCCGACCCCATTGTATTCGTATTTTCCCCATCCGTCACATCAACGTTTCAGGTGGTAAAAATCACAATCGCCTTCCATTGCCAGCTCTCACATATACCGCGCTTCCCGTCGATGGCTTATCGACAAATCACACCACATCGATCACTTGTGCGGACCTTCCCATTCGAAAAACAAGGTTGAATTTTTTTGCCATGGCTCCCACGTCGCCGTGACCCCAGGCTGACAATCCATAATCCATGCTCGTAAGCATGGGTGGATCCGACGCGTCCTTGACGTACTGACGGCCTTTGCCATTTCAGGCCCTCGTGGATCTCGTCCTTGTCGATGCCATGATTTGTAACAACACCTTGGCGTTCCTGAACGGATGCCCGATGCAACATTCGTGATGTGTTGATGGTTGGGGCGTGGTGTGGGCGGCATTCGCGGGGTTATCCGGCCGATCAATAAAGATCCCAAGTACGGGGCCAACGGTATCTTCCGTGGGGCTCGGCCGCCATGCGCAGAGTGCACGACTTCCATCACTTCCGAGTCCATGAAGCACAATTAATGTTCGTGCTCGAGTTCGACCAAGAGGCGGTACGCTCGGGACGTAAACACAGAATGCACATGTGCACCCGTCGAGCGACGTCTACAAGGAACTTGGTAATGAAGATTTCGAGGACAAACAAGAAGTGACAAAAAACAAAAAAAGTGTATCTCTCGTCGGTGCGATGGTATACAGCCCAATCATCACTTTTGTATCGCATCGTTGTTTACTCCAATGAGACCCGCCTTACCCATTCAAAGGGGTATTGTCCATCCAGATCCCGATGGATTGCAAGTTTGAAAGTCAGTGTGCTCGTGTGACACCTGACAAGGGTTCTTCCTCTTCCGCTCTATCATTGTCCGAACGAATCGCACGTGCAGGTGGCGTCGTCTGTGTTTCTACGCGAGCCGCACCCGACTCATCGTCCACTTTCCTCCGCGCACTAAACTCTAAAGTTTTCTCCGGAATCTGAAACGTGGCGTCATTACAACACATGAATTACCAAGGCACTAGTACTGACTGGAAGCCGAACAATGTACGCCATTAGCGTCGAACACGCCGCAAGCAAAAACACCGCACGAAGAGAGACAGCATACGCATCTCTCGCAGCCCGCTGGAGATCGGGTGGCAGTCGTGCAACGAGCGTCGTCGTGTGTCTAATGCGACTGATGATCTGTGGCAAGTAGTCGCACTCAGTGTGTTTCCGGGGAAGGGAAGTTGAATGTGGCCCTCACCTCGTCCGCATCGGGTGTATGAATGCGGGCCTGCAACTCGGAATTGAGCTTGTATTGGAACAGGGCAGACGAGACCGCGACACCGGACACTTGTCCTGAGCACAGACGTGTAAGAGATATTCATAGTAAAAGTAGCCCGCAAATCACCAAGACCACGGAAAACCTGTCCGAAACCGGTACCAACAGCCACCTGCTCCTCTGTGCATCACCGTCAGTCTGATGCGATACTGCTTATTACACCTATCACGCACCGGGCAAAAACGCCAGCAATGCAACTAATGGTGGTACAAGGGTCAGCGGTTGATACATTCTATCAAAGAGCTGGCATGCACGTACTCAGCACTGTCTGGAACACAATAGCATTTCCAAAGCCCAGCGGAATCTGTCGTCTCCAAATCAGCATGACACGACACGTGAGATGAAACATGAAAGATCACAATACTGAGCCATGTTTGGAGTGGACCCGAGTTTTCGTGCATCAGCGTAATCAAGACAATGCCAATAAACGGGAAAAAGCCGAAGACGACGTTAAGCATTTTGTATTTTCCCGTGCGATGCATCATCAAACTATCAGCTTGTTAACACACCGTGAAAGCAGCATATACAACATACGAAGGGCTTACCCCGCAAAAAAAGATCCGATAGGCATGGCGATACTATTGGGAAGTAGGTGGAGGCCTTTCATTGTCAGATACACTTCAATCCACAATGCTAAAAGGTATCTCACCTGCTACGGACGCGCTCGTCAAGGCCACAGTTTGGAACCACATGGGGAAGAAATACATGACTGCGAAATTGCACAGAGCGACGAGAAAGTTGCTCAACCCCACCAAAACAGGGACGCGCTGTCTCAATAGGGAAGGCGCAAGGACAGGTTCTGGGGCAATCAGCAACTCCACCAGTATGAATGCAACAAAAGTTATGCAAGCCAAGATAAGTGGCACAACGACCCAGGGGTCATCCCACTATGGTAAGCTTAAGCTCTGGATTAGATCGGCAACAAATATGTTTACCGTGTAGTCTTCATTGTACTTCATACTCAGGAACACCAAGAAAGCTCCCACCTGCAAAATCAGTTCGCCACCAAGGCCATACTTGGCAAGCGATATTCACACACCGCCACCAAAAGTGTGATACTTCCACCCCAGTCTATCCTCTTCAACACATCCTTGGCGCTCTTGGCCTTGCCCTGTGCTGATGTGAAAAAGAGTTTGTACGACGCTTGTAACAGCCTGACTTACGGGGGTGACATAGTGCAGATTATATGCGGTTAAAATGAGTGATAAGGCAAAAAGGGGTAACTGCATGATAAATGCCCATCGCCATCCAAACCTATTGAAAGAGACAAATTAACACCTCAGCAAGATATAGACAGTTCCCTTACACGTCACTAACAAGACCCCCAATGGGTCCTCCGAGTCCCATACCAAGCTAACGGAATTAAGTAACCCCACAAAATAAGCGAGGATGGGAAACATACACCACCGAATAGCGCACTGACCCCTTGAACCAGACCCCTGGACTGCGTCATGTTAATGATCATCCAAACGTAATGTTAGAAAAAACGAACGCGCAAACTGTACATATCGCTAATGACGATGCTGTGTGCCGGCACCGGAATCAGATTATGATATACACAAGTAGATTGGTTCCGGACTCACCTGGCAGTTGTCTGAATTCCTCCTCCACCGGCCCCCGACAACTGTCAAGCGGTCAATTATGAATCAGCGTATACCGTCCACGCAACATACAAATCTGGCCAGAATAAGTATCTCCATGTTGTTTGAGAACCCACACGCAGCAGTCCCCAAGGCCGCGATTATGACTGCAGTTTGGTTTGCACCTCTCCGCCCCAAAACATTGCACAGGCGCCCGTAAAGTGGTGTAAAAGTGCAAACCGCCAACAAATATCTGGGTACCAATGTCAAATTGGGTCGCATAAGGTATTACATAAGCATTCACGATGTTCCCAACCAACTGGCTTCATTCGACTTGTTGAACTCGGAGGAGATGGAAGGAAGTACTGTTGATCATGGTTGAAATAAAGACCACATCCCGGAAGCGTGACATACATGTAGCCACCAATGTGGCTGTGGAATCAATTAGGTCGGTCCTACACAAAAGCAAATGGCACGCACTATTCAACGACTAGCAAACGATGCGTATGAAAAACTTGAAAACGTCTGTACGTCTGTTGAGAAATCTACTGACCCAGAGAAATGTGGCAGACCAAAGGCCGGCGAGAATTGCATATCGTGTTGATCGTGGGATATCGAGCGGTCCTACGGGCGAACTCGGTAGCGGCTTGTTGCCTTGGGTATATGCAGCGAGACCGGTATCCGTGCCGGACAGCAGTGGGTCACGTTCTGTCGGCATTTCCAGCAGAACAACGAGCTGAGAGTAAGCAAAGACGGAGGCGCGTTCTTTTAAGAGCGCGATTGGTCTGGACAAGGACTTCGGCAAGTCAACTCCGACGCCTACCGAAATCCAGAGTTCGCCGCTCTACTCGAACCAGCCCACAGAATTGCCCCTACGCTCCTATAGGACCCACCGCTTTCCATAATTAATTGTTCGTACGCTGAAATACTACACATGGATGATCGTTTCCAATAGACTGACGGGTGCATACCATTTGGAGTCTCAACGCTGCCTCGACTGACAACGTTTCGTCCGAGTTCGCACCAATCTTGGGTTGGGAGATTCGGCATCGCCACTGCTTGACTCAGACCTGACAGCTTATTCTTCGAGTCGCGGACGCATAACTGTCATTGACAGCATACTCCGCAAAACGCGTTACCACTCACCACGGTGCAAGCGAATCTGGTGTGACCACCGACGAGGCATGTTTCTTTCCAATGTTTGGTATCGCTGTTACCTTCACGCAAGGGCCACGCGGTTGCAACGCTACGCTGCCGCGATATACGACTGAATGATGTTCCACACTACATCATCCAAGCTCGGACCAACAGATTCTCCGTGACACCGTTGACAAAGTACCACAGTGGCGTTAAACCCTTTTTCCCTCAGGAACCTGCTGATCAAATAGAGTGGCATGGACCAACCAGAAGTAAAATGATTCCACGGGCGCAACCCCCGACAGGCCGTTCAGTTTAGTCAGTGACAATTTCCAGCGTTATCCATTGGCGAGTGCCTGTCCTCCCCTAGGTCACGCTTCCCCTTCAAAAAACACTTTCTAGAACGCCATACGATAAAATAGGATCACATACCTCTGAAACATCGCTCAGCGCCCAACGATTAGCTCCAGTCTCCATAGCGCAATACAACCGTGCGGGGATATTTTGTTATGTCGCCCGAACTTATCTGATGACGTTGTACGAGCCAGAAAGGCACCCATTGACAGGTGTTGGCTCGATTCCGAAAGTGACGGGTCTGAACAGACTATGTCCGTCTTCCGTACTAATCACTACTAATCACCTATCTTTTGATAAGCTGGCATTGCCATCTCCTTTGACACGCTCACTTGCGCACATGCTCACAACATTGATGCCTTGTTTCAAGAAAAGGGTGGTGGGAATGACGGTTATGCCGTATGGTTCCCAATACAAGGCATATGGATTATCGCATTTAGTATTCATGGTACGACAAGCACCCACATCTGGACCCCCCAACCCTGAAGTGAGCTGTCGTGCGCAAGAGGTCTCAGTGGTGTAATCGTCGTTATAGATCACGAGCGGAACGCTTTCCACTGTTGCGGCATGTCGTGATCACGGTCCGCTCACTCCATGGTATTGGTACCGTGATCAGGCACCACCTTTCCGCGGCGGTATCTTGTAGCGACGATAGCTGCTATCGAGACTCGAAACACATAGCCTCAAGCACGAACCGGTGTCATTCGAACAATCATCCAAACGAGTGCTCTTATAATCATTGCAGTCATTTGTACTAGCGGAAATTACTGTTGGCACGACACCTGCCAGGCAGTATGTAAACTTCCACGCACTATGAATACAGACAGGGTTTCAAGATCTCGCACGGGCGAGAGCAACACGTCAAAGGTACCCCCCTGTTTTTTTTGATCTGGTGTATCCCGTCCGACATCGTGTCCAAAACGCCCATGGTCGCACAAAGGAAGGCCACGTACTCTAGCAAGGAACCCCGCCTTGTGGCCCCCCAGTTTTCATATCCAGCTGGTCAGGGTTCCCTTGGGAGTAGACGTTGCTCCGCTATGTTCCTTGCACTCCTTTGATTAGCTTCCGCTGCCCACATGAACGCCCGCCACACTCACGTTAACAGGATCGAAAAATCATTCACGAGTCCCTCATTCTTCCCCTCCCTACCCGAAGTTGGCCGCTGCTTCGTACTCATGGATTGAGTCATGCCCCTGACAAACGGGAAAAGAATCGGCCGGCGTGTCCGTGGTTCTGAGGTGCGCGCCACATACATTGACTCGCCGTGATGCCTAGAGTGTCGGTTCTGGGAGTTCAGCTCGTCAAGATGTTCGCTTGCATATTGTACTTCGTCTGATTAGTATCCGACCCGGACCAAAGGCCAAGACGGATATGGGCAATGCGTTCGCTTTGCGCGAAGGCTTCTAGAGGATAATTAAACCGGCTATCGGCTGTTGAATGAGGGCTCAATTCGAATCTTCCCCGCCATTTTCTAGAACGTTTCTCTTAAATGCAATTTAGCTACGGAATCGTCGTGGCTCCATGGAGCCCTTGGGGTTGGCTGGAAGGCTCTGCATGATGCATGATTTCATACTGATTTCATACAACGTACTTGATGGATCGTTGGCGCGTATGGCAACTCTTCACCGCTCAAAGGCGATGGAGTTACCCTGTGTAGTTTGATCTCCGCGACCGAGGGATCCTCTTCGCTCCGCGCCGGCGCGCCCAAAACAAGGCACAAAGAAAGAAATTGCTTCCGTTAAGCTCTGAATGTAAAGGGGGTCCAAGATTTAAAATATTTTTCTATAACAACGACACTGACGCATGTACACAATACTTGTACCGATAGAAGTTATCTCCTCGGCTACAGTCAAGAACTAGGTTAGATAAAACAAACAATTAGGTGATATTCCACCAATACATTCTTCAAATCTAGACAATTGTGCCGTACAGTCGAGTGCGGCTTGTGCGCCAGCGCTCAATATCTCATGACCGTCTTCTGGCAGTTGGGGCACTTGCTATTGATGTTGGGAGCTGTGAAGCGGGAATAAGCGTGATACGACGGGCCGGGTCGGCCAACGTACAGTATTGTTGAGGGTACTGCCGGCTAAGAGCGAAGAATGGAACACAATGAAAATGAGTGACAAGCGACGCGAAGAAGGCGGGATGCATACTATTGGCAGCAAGTCTCCTTGCAGCTGGGCGCGACACAGTCGCGCGGATGGTTAGGGCTGAACTTGCAGCGGCGGCTCTCGCAGGCGACCTGTTGGACATGCACGTTAGAGCGTGGGGCGCAGTGTGTGAAGCCCAACTGACAAGTTCTTCAGGCTGTAACGCGAGTCAGTCGAGGACATCGTGAGCAGGGAAGGATCCGTCGCTCACCAGGTTGATGGCGTGACCACAAGCCAGGTAAACGTTGCGAACGCTGAGGAGTAGGTGAGTGTGAGCGATTGATGGCAGCGACCGTGGCCGATGTGGCGGGAGTACTCACTGTCTCCAGCGGCACATTGCGAGTCGTGTAGTTATTTAACTTGTAAAGGAGAAGCTATAAGCTACAGAGGAGGTGGAGGTTGACTGAGAGTCTATGGTGGGAGGAGGGCGATGGTATGAACAGTGGGTCCTCGCCGCCTTTTTATGCTCCGAGCAACCTATGAGATCATCCTTGGGGCAGCGGTTAAGGACGTACGGCCAACGCGGCAAGCATAATGCCGCCAGGCATCTGTGTAAAAACAAGCACAGATTGCGCAGCCGCGTCTATAACGAGAAATTAGTGGATGCCGTGCGTCATTTGATAGGGTTTCGCAGGGGTTTGTCGTCGAGAAAGACTAATTGAATAAGGAACAAAAACGCAGGTCGCTTACAGGGACACGGGTTGTTGGTCCGGAAGCGCCTTGGATCAAGTCACACGATATCTGGTTTTCCGCGACAGCCACTGATTTGGATAAATGAGGCCTGTCAGACAAGATTGGATGGTTACAAAACCTGCCTAAACACGTTACTGCCACGCTCACAGAACGGAGGGCAAGATTGAGCAGCGAGATGAATTTGGAAATTGACATGGTTGTGAAAACTTCAAGGTAACGGTCGCTGCCGTCAGCTTTGCACATGGTCCCTGCATATGACTGTAACGGGTCCGGAAGAACAAGTGAAATGGATGCCATAACCATATTAACGGGGAACTTTCCGTTGAAAGTCACAATCAGCATTGAATATCCAATGGAATAAGTGGTCGTCAGGCTTCCAGACTTGCCAAGGTGATCGCCTAGATGGAGCACTCGAGCTTAGTAATAGTCCGCATCAGCCCACGTACTGCTCTCACAAGCGCCAACATCACAACTGCAGTGGACGGATGCAATGATAGAATCAAATCAGACATCTGCAGCGCCCTCAAAAGAGAGGAGGGCTAAAGTTTTCTACGAGCACGGCAAGGTGGGCCGCGCATTCGAAGCGCCTGTACTTCTTCAGTGATGACCGGGCCTATGCTCACAGGACGCACTGAGGCTTGCGCTTTCGGTGGCTAACATGCAAGAAGAAAGGGCGTTACTCAAGGCAGAGAAACGTCGCCAGCCACAGGTGACGAAGCCCTCCGGCTTGATGCCAACGAAAAGGCGATCGGCTCACTTTCACACAGGCCGGCAAGTCTCAAGCTAAGCGGAGTAATAGGAGAAAAAGACTGGTAAATCGCCAGATGCGGGTGTTACGACTACGCTTATTTTATTCTTATTCTTAGGAAGAGGCGAAAGTTATGATTGTAAACCGACGAGCCGAAGCGAAGAAGGAGAAGGCGAGGTCCAGAAAAGAATCCAAGGGTCGGTTGCGGCGGGGCGACGGAGCCAACGTTACTGCTTTGGAGGACAAGACTGGTTCCGCGCCTCGGAAAAAAGTATCGTTTGCTTGAATGGCTAATCCATCAGTCCTCGCATTCCGAGCGGTTGAGGTGCACTATGCCAGCAAGCGATCTGATCGCGATTTAACCGCTTTCCACTGGTGCTCCGGTGCTCGTCATTTGGAGGGGGGATTGCTTGAATGATGGATTGCAAGACCTGCCCAGTGCGCGTAGTTCGGCGAATCCCCTCTTATGGGGCGATCAACTACCGCCGTTCTAGACCCGAAGATCAATGGAACGTGGGACGTCAATTGTTGTATAGGCTATGGCCCTGCCAGGCTCTGCGTCTCGTCTAATTGTATTACTTAAGCATGCTTATCTAATATGTTGGTCCCTCAGCATGGGTTGTGGTCGTCGTACTCCCCTTTGATAACTGATACACATTCTATCCAGGTGTGTCCGAGCCTCGATCCCAGCGGTGTCCTCACAGGATGACACCAGAGTTTCAGCGTGATTGGACCTCTCTGGAGATTACTAGAGGCACCCGTATTCAATGTCTCTCTATACTCCCGTCTTCCCCCCTTTGCACGAGTTCGACACCTCGCAAAAGGGTTCGCTCGAGAGCAACTCATTAGTGCTCCTCAGAAAACAACAAAACTATGTCAAGTATCTACGCGACCTTCACTTGTTCCTCTCCACACAAAACGACATGTTATCACCCCCTTCCCGCCCGAGTTCTCCCTCGGCTGACGAGCGCATCCAGAAGATGAAGGATAAAGTGCAAGCCATTTTTGACCCATCAGGAGACGAGACATCCAGTGGAAAGTGGACCCGTGCCGGCCAAACTCTAAAGCTACGGTGCGCAACAGGAAGGTATTGGTCGGTTTCCCAGACGGAGTCATGGCCACCTGAGCAGAACACAGAGTGGATCCTACCAGACCAAGAATCCGAGTGGGTCGAGTGGGAGAGGAAGAGAGAGGAGGATAGGAGACTCAAAGAAAAGACCAATACGTCCCGGCAGATCATTCCAGCCACACCCGAATCACAGAACGCTGGGGCAAATCAGCCTTCGAACACGCAACGCCAACGACGCCCTCCAGACGTTTCCCCCGGTACACTACGCGCTGCCAAGGAGAAGGTTAGGAAGTGGCAGGCGGCTATCGTTTCCAATGAGTGGTATGGTATGCCACGCGGCACTTCGCCGGTATCTAACGGAGTTCCTAAAGAGGCGGAGAGGAAACACGAGACTCCGAGACTACGGCGAAGTCAGACACTTGGCTTCGCAGTCGTAAAACCAGCTGCAAAGTCGTTCATCGCTAAGAGGGGGAAGGGTTCGGTTTCCCATGTGGCTATCGGGCGCAATATTACCCCCGCACCCTTGCCCGAGTCAAAGACACCCACGAAGACGCTCAATATACCACAGGACGTGGCGCCTGCTGGTGGTGACAATATGGCTTCCAAGCCAACACCGATTGTAATAGGTAAGATTGCGGATGTATCCGAAACGGTGAGGCATAGTTACGTCATGCAAGCTAATTCTAACCCCGTTCTGCGGTAGCCGTACCTGCCTCCGTCGTTTCCATCGCATCTGGAGACATCGACACCACTACCTAATTCCAAGATAGTTGTGCGCACAAAGCCACCACCAATTTTACCTGTAGCATTGTCAACGCCACCACCGTCGACGCCCGTGAATCCTCCTGGCGATCTCCAGGGCACTTCGGCGGAGGTCCACGTTGCCAATGAGTCATCATCCATACCGCAATCAATTGACGCTGCGCAGCAAGGGAAACGATCTCGAGTGTCTCCTAGATCAGTGGGTATCCCGATTGACCATCCTGTCACTCCGCCTGCCAAGCGACCACGAGCGTTGTCGCAGAATAGTTTTGCATCCGCTTCCAAACATTCGAAGTTGGGCGCACCCATAACCTCCGGGAAAATTGATCAACCTACAACGGGCGCAGATGCACTGGATTCTACGAAAATTCCGTCGCCGGCAAAATCCGTCAAATCATACTTTTCGACTCCAGATTCGGACTCTACGGATTCACCTGTGAGAGCCAATTTGTTACTGGAATCACCGGTTAGCCCTATGCTTTCATATGCACAAAACGCGAGTGTTTTCCTCCCTCAAATTACGTCTACACAAGCGAGGAAGGGGCCCCCCACACCTGGTGGGACGAGTAACGGCATCTTTGGGGTGGGCTATAGCTCGCAATTCGACGTGGAGAGGCACGTGGATCGTGTCAGCGAGTTGCTGGAAAAGGAGGTGGATTTCGACGG
>JBBPUC010000596.1:0-14958 GCA_038094375.1 Tubosaeta aff. heterosetosa
TGTCATACGGCGGTGGGGGACGCGTCGACGCCAGACGAGGTGCTCCACCTTGCGGCGGGGATGCAGTTTGCGGGATTTAATGGAGTGATCGGGACGCTATGGCGGGTGGACGATTCGATTGCGCACCAGGTGGTCACTCGGTTTTACAAGGAGATGTTCAGTCGGCCAGATATTGGTTTCGAGCATGCGGCTGAGGCACTGAACACGGCGGCTCTGGAGACTGCTGATGAGATATCGTTGGAGAAACGAATCGTATTCGTCCACATTGGAATTTGAGGTGTTCGCTGATTGATGTGAGTTGCTTTACTTCTCTTACCACTGTGGTTCATGCAGATACACAATATGCCTCTTTCAGGAAACCGTCTTCGACAGTATCTTGACTTTGTTTGATACTACATGCTTCCGTCTGGGTATGCATCTTCTCATTGCTGTTCTATCCGTGTACTTGCACCCTTCGATATTTCTTGCGTTCTTGGTTCGGTCTTTTCCTTTTCCTTTTCCTTTGAACTGGCATCACGGAATCAGGCTGGTTCAGAGTGAATGTATTGGTATTGTACAACTCGTAGCCGACGTGCACGTCGAAGTGCTATAGACCTTTTGACCTGCTTTTCGGTAAAAGTCTGCGTTATTTCGTCTATGTTTCATACTCTTGTTGCATATTTCGACCACTTTGTGTAGTTGAACCGGAATGTTTCCGCATGAGATGGGCGGGTCAGCCAGCCCAAGATACTACATGTACTCGTAGCAATCTAGGCGTCCAGAGTAATGTCCGTCGCGAGAGCATTCCACATGATTTGCGCACCAAAACCAACCGGTCGCGCCAAACTCACAGAAATGCACAGTTGCGTGATGTGAAGAAAATGTTGCTGACAAGTTTATGCCAATACATTCATCCCTGTATTTGTTCCCCGGATACTTGTCGTGACCGCAGGTTGACTTCCCAAAAAAACGTATGTAGCTATGCCTTGCGCTCGTGACGTTCAAGACTGTGAATCGGGTGTAGGATGGCTCGACTCGCCAGGGGGCACATCCGACACCTTGCGTTCGGCCGTGACTGTCTTCCACGTCAGTACGTAGCAGAAAGAGCAAGGGGTGAAGAGGAGACGCACCCCATGGGCGTCGGTCCATCGGGCACTGCTGCTTCGACGCCGTCGTCCCGAGCCACTTGAGCAAGCAATGCATGTGGAAGATGTGACTGCACTCGCCCCATACTGATCGTGCTTGAGCCCACGCGACACCGGGAGACACAGGGAACGGACTCAGGGGACAATCGTCTCCAGGCATCTTGCACGAGGGACAACACCCTTCATAGGGTACGCGACAGATACCGCAGACGTCTTCGTCGTCTTGGTCGGTGCCGGGGTGGGATGGGGTGAGCCACCGGCGCTTGAACTCGTTGATGTCACGCTCCTAGAGGATGTCTACACCCACTCCACTTTCAGTGACCAGCCTGTCTTGTCTCTCTTGAATGATCCCCATGTTCAAGTCTGCGGCAACAAAGATTGCGCACAACACAACTATACCTGCCCTCGCAGGTAATTCGGACCTCCAAGACCTTATCACAGCCGAGAAGACGGTCCTCGAGTCGTGCGTCGGCCGCGTGCCGTCCAACTTGTCCACCTCGCCGCTCATTTATTGTTTTTTTGAATTCAGAATCCAGAACTTGAGGATAGATCTCGCCAATGCAGGTGATGCCCTTAGGATTTGGGGTCAGGGCGAGGGCGATGATCTTGGTGTGCGCCCTCATCTCGGTGCGTTCAGAGTTGGTCGTCTCATCGTCTTTTCGCAGGACATCCTTGCCGCTTCGTCGAAGATTCTAGCCCACTTTGCTGAGGCCCTCACGACCTATTCGACCATCCATCACGCTGTACGAGACAGCATGAAGTCTGTACGCACCCGCGAAGAATCACTGGGCGGACTCCGTCACCGTCGTCGGCATGTCAGTGCATCCGCTGTGGCAGCCGAGAAGAAACTCAATAAGATGAGTCCTGAACACAGGAACCTTGCTGTGCAGACAAATACCCTCAACAAGTTGCGCGAAGAGATGCTCCTCTTGGACGGGGAGATACTCCAAGAAGAAATGGAATTGAGAGGTTACAAACGCAAATGTACGAGAGATTGGATGAGCTTCAAGTTTGGTGGTCTCGTCGAGTGTTGCGAAAAAGGCGTGGTATGTGCGTCCCCCATATCCCCTCTCTTTCGGTACTGATCTCTCTAGATCGTGGGTAACATCGGTAGACAGATCATACAGGCAGGTGAGGGTTATCACGCGCCTACACGTATTCTGATCCTCTACCCTGCCGTAGTCTATCCCTGAGGACGCCACGCAACCTGGCTCCCCTCGTCCACAATATGACGCGCACAGTCGTGTAGGTAACCTAGTCATGGAGGCACAACATGCGGTCTCGCAGGTCACCTTGTCTAGTAATCCGACTGAACGTATTACTGTGCCCGCCTCTCAACCCCCGTCTTCCGCTTCTCAGGACGCTCCCGTCTACGCCCCTGTCCCTGCAACGGCATCTTTGTGCGTATTAACGTACAACCTTCCACGAGGCCCGACATCTGTGGTATGTCACATGTCCAAGTCACCTTGCTGTTGCCTGGAGGCTGGTATTCATACACTGCCACCATGCAACACGTGTTTAGGAATATGTACGCTAATGTATGCGCGACGTTGTAGAATGAGTGCCCCTCGGTCAACGAACTCGGAATACATGCGCCGCATGCCACTCCGCGGTTTTCGTCGCTGCCTGCGCTTAGGGAGCGTAGCCCTTCGGCGCCGTCGGTGGGCCCTGCACGACCGCTCTCGGCCTCTACTCCGTGTGACAGCGGGGTGCGACGTGTAGAAGAGAATCAATCGTGGATGGCACCTACAGCCAGCGCCCTCTCCCAGTCACGTCGTAGAGTTTCCCTCAGGGATGCGACTTCTCTCGGGTACCCAGTCCCTGATGAACCTGTGCCGGAATACGAGCCCCGCGGTTCACCCCAGGGAAGGTTTTTTGCAAACTCTGGCATACCCACAGGCTAATTACCTTTAAAAATCACGTCAATACGTGCCCGCTATGCACTATCCATAGGAACGGATGAAACGCTTGTTCCTAAGTAAATCTCTGATAACGCTTAGGGCTCTTTTCTACACCTCGTATTGTACGACCACCTATTGATGAATCCTTGCGATATGCTTCATCTGTGTCCTATATACTCTTTTCATGTTACGATCATCCTCCAACGTGGCAGAGTAGAACTGATAAGTTTTTGCATGATAAAAGCACGTCAGCCAACCCAAAATATCACACCGCTTTTATAGTAATCTTGTCCGGAGTGCGGGCGGATGAGGCTCAATAACAGAAGGTGACCTTGACAAACAGGGAAAAGTATAAAAGAAGTGCAGAACGAAGCCATATAATAAAAGTAATGTTGTCCTGAATCACGGTGAGAAGCAGATGTTCAGGACAGAAGGCAAAAATTCTGGTGCACATAGGCGGTAGCTTCTGGGGTCGAGGGCCACAATGATCATGTCTCCCACGCAGAATATACTCTGTGGAAGTCAAAGTAGTAAATGATGTTCAAAAGGCTCAATGAGAGTCGACAAACAAACAATATAAATGGGGTCAAATCACCGCGTCAAGGGAATGAACTGCTCAGTTCGTGTCATTCGAGCTGAATGAGAATACATGGCGACCGAAATGCATGACTACTATCATGCACCCGCTACCTCTTGCGACTGTGTTCTGCATCTATGGCCGGCGTAGCTTCTCTGAAGCTCGCGTGCTCTCCTGTATAGAAAAGAAGCGGTTGGCATAATGAGCTAAGAAACGATTGTTACGTGCCTTTCCATCTTTCTTCCAGTACCTTGCTCACCCATCCATGCCTACTTCATCCCTTGTATATTCAAGCTGACCCAGAGGAGACGATAATTGACTCATGCGCAATAGAGTCAGATTGGCTTGACCATGATTCCACGAGGTCTTGAAGAGGTTTGGATCGCGGACAAGAACTCAAAAATTCGTTGATGAAAAAGACGAGTGTCTGGCTCGGCGGTCGCTCCGCTGGTAGTGCCCAATACTGCTGGATCATGCGAGTCCTGCAAAGTTTCGCGCTCTGGTCAGCCAGGCTTTTGGCCCTTCGGCAAGCATATAACGACTGCTGCATCCCGACGGATCTCAGACCATGGTTGTTTACCAGATAATACCTACAAGAAATCAAACCCAGAACAGAGCAATCCCCAGTGGATGAAGACATCCCTGGAGTGCAATGCAACCGAAAGAATACATGTCCCATTCGCGTGGTGGATCGTCGCAGATATGCCAATGCAGTCGGAATTTTCCCCATAAAAGAAGCAAGTCCAAAATCAGTTATACGAGCGGTATAATTTGACCGAGTAGGATGTTGTTCTGTCTTTTCGTTAGTTGACAAAACGATAAAAATGTCAGTCTGACGAACACAGTTTAGGTCACCATGGGCAACCGAGTATGGCCGCACGCTGCTGTTGTTGGATGGTTGTAGAGAAATATCTGACATGTCGGTGACCCGATGGTAGCCTGCACTGTGCAGTGACAGCGTAGCGTGAGTAGAGAAGGTGAGACGTTGAGTATAAATTGCGATGGTATAAGTATAAAATCTTCAATTTAGCGCCATCTAGCAGTGCCAAATGCTGAGTCTAGGCCTGCGGAAGCCCAAGACTTTCATCATGGCGTGCATGTTGTCAAAGTGTGTTCTGAAGCTCTTCAGATGCGTGAACAAACAGGCCAAACGTTTTCACTTAACGCCTGCCACTGGCGTGCGGTGCTAGCACTCCTGGCTCGGTAAGACCTTAGACGCAAACGTTAATCGTTACCATCTTGTTTCCCGTCTTTGACATTCCAGATCGCCACGTTTGAGGTGACACGACAGAAAACGACAATTCGTCCGTCAGGAAGCCATGATGGCAAAACCGTGTATGTGGATCTGACCCCATCGAGCAGAGGAGTAAATTTCATATATGACTGGGTATCGTCATCGTTAGACACTGGTGGAACGACGCTCGACATGATACTGCAGCGCGGAGGGAGGAGTAGTAAGATCGAGGTAGAAAGTATTAAATTTGACGCCCATAGGCAATGCCAAATGATGTCGATGAACTCCGACTCGGAGGCTTTTGGCCACGAGGACTCGACTTTGCATTTCGTGTTCAACGCACCGTGCTCATGATCAGTTTCGGAATCTCTTGTTATTCACGCTTGCCAATTCAACGCCATAGACATTCAGGACAAATTACTCGCCCACCAATCTATGACAGTGAGGGACTACCATCAAACTGAGGAAACATCAACGCAACATTTGTGCAGTATGCAGCTACGGTGACGGGAATCGCCGGCTTACGGTCGCATTTTGATGTTGCTCACAATCAGGCTCTGTAGAAAGGTCATCGTTAGCACCAAGGATCATGTACACCACACATGCCTTGTACGCCTGCACGTCTCCCATGAACTTGGTCACCGTCGCGTCTGCACATACCCAAAGCTACACCACCCGGTCAGCACGCCCACTCCCGAGGGACGAATCTCACCTCTTTGGCCACATTAGTAATAAACCGCTCGTCGTGCGAGATGATCACCACGCCCCCATTCCACGAATTCAACGCCGCCATGAGCGCATCCAGACCCTATCGATTGGCGTCAGCCCATGTCCTCCCAATACCCTCGGGCGCACCTCGATATCGAGGTGATTGGTAGGCTCGTCGAGCAACAGGATATGCGGATTCATCAATGACAGCGCTGCAAATGCCACACGGGATTTCTGTCCTCCAGACAAGGTGCCGATCAGCTGTAACCTGTACGCCGGTGTGATCTTGCGCCAGAAGAGGAACGCAACACTCACCCCGTCATACCGCTGATCTGAAAGTTGCCCAGGTGACTTCGGTACTCTTGTTCCGTCTTTCCAGGGAATTTGGAGGCAAGGAATTGGACAGGAGACATGGTAGGGTCGAGCGTGTCGACGTGGTGTTGGGCAAAGTAGCCTCTGCGCGGAATGTCAGCACCAGTTAGTAGTCTACTGTGGATACTTGCATGCGTAGGCGACCGTTTCTGTTCAAATCCCCGTTCAGGGGTCTGAGTTCTCCCGTTAACAGCTTGATGCTAGCATGTTATCAGTACTTCCAAACGCAGAACCGAATATTGGACACGAACAGCGTCGACTTTCCTGCACCGTTGGGACCTACCACAGCAATTCGGGAGTCGAGTCCAATATCGATGTCGACATTTTTGAGCAGGATTTGATCTGAGCTATATCCAAAGTTGACGTTTGATAATTGCAACAACGGTGGCGGTATCTTTTCAGTGTCTGGAATTCTATAGTGCAATCGTCAAAACATGGGTGGTACACGTTGATGACGTACACACCTAAACGTTTCCCTTTCATCTTCCTCAGGTGGCTCCAGATCCGGCAACTGAAACGCGGCATCGCATCGAATCATACAAAACCATACCCAAACGGCTGACCTTTTCTAGAATTTTGATTCTTGCCTGGGCCTGTGCAGCTGTCCCACGTATCACGTTCAAGCTTCATGTTTATGAACTTGTCTACCTACCTCGATTCGCATTGTATCGCCACCGGTCGATGAATGCTTGCAAGTGCTTGCGATATTCCATCTGGGTTTCATACTCTTTTCGCATGTTCCGATCTCGTTCAGATTTGGTAGAATAGAATTGGGTAAAGTTTCTGTAAGAGACATGCACGTCAGGGTGCGTGAGCTCGTTAACGTACCGCATACCCTTTGTAGTAATCTAAGCGTCCCGAGTGTTGGTGGATAATGTCCGTCGCAACGGCATCCCTGCGACAACGTCATTCGCACAGTAAACCCAGTCGCTTATACGCCAAACTCACAGGAATGCACGGTCGTGCGATACGACAAGAAGGGTTCCTGCCCACGTTTGGAGATAGTCTTCCAGCCATGCCAACGCATTCAGATCGATATGGTTCGAAGGCTCATCAAGCAGCAATAACGCTGGCTGCCGAACCGTGAGGTCAATTCACACACACGGCTAACCCTTTACCTTGACAAACAGTGCTCGAGCGAGGGCCAACCGCATCCTGGGAGAACGTGAGTACACCCCAAACGGGAGAGCGAGAACATACCGCCACCCTCCCGAAAACGACTTGGTCGGCTTTCTCTGGTCAGCTTCGGAGAACCCAAGTCCTATACACAAAACACATGACGTCAGCCTTTAGTACACCACAGCTCACCTCACCCGCAAGAAGCGCCGCCGCGCGCGACGGCCCGCTCTCGGCATCCATATCGCTCAACCGCGCGTGGACCTCGGCGAGACGCGTCGCGGCCTCTTCTCGCGCGTCCTCGAACCGCTTGTCGTCGCCCTCGCCCTCGAGCTCGGCGAGCTTGGCATTGAGGAGCGCCTCTTCTTTCAGCAAGTGGTCCCGCCAGACGTCGGCCTTGAGGACCGAGTCGAGGGCGGTGGTCTCGTCGCCGATGATCTGGGCGGGTAAGGGTGAGCATCACCACACATCACGTCACGACTACGCACTTCTTGTTCTACGAACAGGATGGTGATGTGTGCTGGAATGGGGAGTTCGCGCATCGCAATGTGCCGAAGCAAGGTCGATTTTCCGACACCTGTCGTCGGTGTCACGAGGTTCCAGTTCGCAGCGGAGATGAGGCTCACCGTTGCGCCCAATCAGACCGTAACGGCGACCGTATGCGAGGGTCAGACTGGCACCCGACCTAGAACGACAGATGAGAACACGAGACCGAGTCCAAGAAGGGCATACAGGATACGATTGGAAGCGAAATTGACATCGATGGACGGGAGATGAATATCTTTGCTCTTGTTCTTTGCAGCAGCAGCGGCTTCGATGGGATTGATCTATATCGCGTAAGAATCGATAAGAACACGTTACGCCCGGTCTCACCTTCATAAACATTTCCTCGTAATTTTGCTGTCATGTTTACGTCGTTGGACGGGCCACACGCGATGGGTGGGATGCGTACCTGCTTGCGATGCTGATCGAGCAACTTGGATCCCTCGTACAGATCCCTCCGCGCCCGTTTCTCGATCTTGGCCTGTCCAAGGTCAGCATCTCGCCCTTGGCCGAGGCACACGCGCACACCTTGAGCTTGGCCTCTTGCTTTTCGAGCTTCTTGACGTCGACGCGGGACGCCCTGTGCGCGCACGACAGGGTTCGTATCGGGGAGACGTGCGCAGAGAGCACTCACTTTGCCTTGTTGATGCTCTCGAGGTCGACGCCTTCCCCGAGACCGATCGTACTCGATATCGCGCCGACTTTGGAGAGATCGACGACCTTGTCGAGCTTCATGAGCTTTGGACGGGTCGAGTTGCGGGCACGGGCGGCCAGCTGCTCTGAGAGCAGGTCCCGTAGACGGGCCATGAGCCTTTGGACGTCGTCTGGACGATCGCGTCCGAGAGAGGCGAGGAGGTCGTTGGCCACTTGGAGGACGTCTTCGTCCTCACCGGCATCGTCGACGAGGTAGCCAGCAATGTACTGGACCACGAGCTCTTCCGCACCGGGGAATATGCAACGTATTTCTTGGGCTATTTCGAGCGATGTCATCGTACGTGGTGAATCACAGACGACCCCCAGACACTGTGACGACTATGTAATGTAGGTACATTCTAGAAACACACTAAGGTAGGTTAGCAGTCATAGCAACGGCATATGGTAACGCATACGAATGTAGGGTATAAAAGAGGCAGCGCGCGGGTATGAAAATACAACAGCCAATAAAGTTTAGCACAACACAAAAAGAACACCGTTTAAAAAGTAGACAGCCGGCTTGGCGTTTGACAAATACTTGCCGGTGGATTCCGATCCTGCCGAAATCGATACTGAAATGCTGCGGCACATGAGCACACATGATCCTGACGAAAAGCGGCGGGTGGCTCACCTCCGTCTCTCACAATGGGATTCATGCGCCGTTGGCGCTCTTCGGCATCCTCGCGCTCCATCTCGAGCTCATACGGCGCCTTGCACCCTGGAATGCGCACGCCGATGCGTGGGGGGGAGTTCTTTGGCTCCCAGCGACCGCCACCGGTCGCTTTGCAAATGATGCTGGAGCGACGCAGAGGGTAAGCGTCTAGCTCACCAAAGGAAGGGTCTAGATCTGAAGGCACGGCGATCATGACGGAAGGAAAAGGAAGGTGCCTTGTACTAATTTGGGAATTACTCCGCTTAATGCGGAGACCCCTTGCCGACAGGGCCGATTGCTCGACCGGAGAAGCACAAATGGAGGACGTCGGCGATGGAGAGGCGGTAGAAGACGGCGAAGTCGTCAACATAGGAGTCGAGGGTCTCGTCTCAGGGGTGCGCGGTGAACCGTAAATCTGATCCCAGCATTCGTCGCAGACTCTCTCCAGGCTCACAGGTGACGTAGGACCGTCAAAGGCTGAGATGGGGACGTGGCGCGGCGGATGGAGGAAATCGAGGTTGGACACATCCAAGAGATGTGTCAGTCTCGAGGTGCAGTGGCGGCAAAACACACCGCCGCACTTTCTGCAATGCTGCACAGCAAGGTGAGATTTGGCGCGGAGGACGACGGGACACGCACGTGGCGTCGCTCAAGGACAGAAAACTTGGCGCGACAGTAGAAATTGTCGCAGGTGGTGGCGAGTGCGTCGGGCTGCACAGGATGAGCGATGACGCGTCGGTGGGGATGGGCCGCTCACCTTCCAGAGGCTCTTGGGGAGGAGCACAGCAAGGTGTTCGTTGGCGCGCGGGGTCGTGGGCGGGGCGAGTCGTGTGCACTGGGCACGTGTGGGGCGTGATGATCCTACAGACGGGTGAGCGTGGCACACGGGGGCAGGGCGAGACGCACCATGAGGAGGGAAGGAGTGTGACCGGGCAACGGAGGCGTGTGCTTTCGTAGCAAGGTCGGCGAAGGTGGACGCGATCAGAGACATGTGAAGAGTTGGCTGATCGCGTTACAGGAAAGGTCTGGTTGTTATATCACCGAACATGCAACCGATGGGAAAATTACAGTGCCCACTTTACGTACTTGCTCCTCCGGCCACCTCGTCCCGCCGCAGAAACCCAACAAAGAATCCAGACAGTGCTGGGCCTGCACAGTGCGCTCCAGACCAGTCCATCGATGCGGATTCCCCCCCAGCCCACCACAGACACCCCCACATCCATCCTCGCACTCTCCGCGGACAATATTGAACCCGTCATCTCCCGCCCCGCCGTCCCTGAACGGGTCCTCGTGCTCTCGGTTTAAACATCAGCGCCAGAAACTTTCAGGCGTTTCACCATGCGGTTGTCATTGGTCTTGATGCGACCCGGCACCCTGACACACTTGTTCGCTGGGGGCAACAAATGATCGTCAAAGCCACCTTGTCAACGCCTGCGAGTACTCCTAACGTGTCTTCTTTTCCACATTACCTCAATTTCCACTTGTCAAGAACAAGAGGCTGTGTCCGTGGATATAAACGTGGCTGATTGCCTACACTATCAGTCAATTGCCGTTTCAATCACCATACGTCTATCACCTCCGTCTCGACTTCTTTGTTCCCAGTGGCGACTCCATCCCCTCCATCCGTTTCAGCGTGCGTTCAACTGGCGTCACGTTATTGCCCGTCGTTCGAAACAAACCTTGCGTCCCTGAGGGTCCTTCCTCCGGCGTTTCCCCGACCCTACCGTGATACCGCACAGATGCCGTACCATCCTCACCGGGACGTTTAGGCGTGTGAAACAGCTCCCCCCGCCATCGCCCGTCCTTGGGTGTCGCAAAAGGCAACCCGAACATGATCCCCCTCGAAGGTGTTGACGTGGGATCAAACTCGTCCCTCGTGGACAAACCAGGCTCCAGTAGACGCCCTGGCGTTGATCCATGCACACGCACCGTATCTCCGAAGCCCGAGGCAGTTCCGAACTGGGGGGTGCGCGGGTCCCCACGGGACGACGACGACGGCAGTTCGTCCCACGAGGAACCTACTCCCCGTGGCGCACGTAGACACGGCGGCGTCGTCGGCAGTCTCATTGGCCGCGTCCACAACGGCGTCAAGGGTGAAGGATGTAGCCCTGCGTTCAGAAATGGGTCGTACCCAATTTCCTGCTCCCCGTCCGTCACGGCAAACGTTGGCTCTGACTTGGGCACGACCGGTGGTGGCGTGTTCACCTCGACGCAGTTCCCGCAAAACCATGGATCCTCCTCTCTCCCCAGCTCCGACGTGCTCTGGATCCCAATACACTCGAGATGATACCAGGTCCGACAGGCATCACACTGCACGAGTGGCCGCCCGTCGTCTCGTCTTCGACAAATACACAACACCTCCCCATCATCGCTCTCAATGCTGCGATCCGTATTCCGCCGGCGCAAGAGACGCAGTTGGACAGCGCGTATGGACTTCTTGGACATCAAGGCAACCCTGGCGTCGGCTGGGTCACAAGGAATGACAGAACCTGTCGCCCCATGTCCGTGGACCTTGCGAAGCAACAGAAGCTTGCTCAAACCTGATCGAGGGCTTTGCGATGACGCGTCAGTTGGCGAACTGGTCTCCTCCTCCTCCGCATCCTCGTCTGATTCCCTATCAAGAAAACTGGAAATGTATCGCAGCCGCTCTTCCCTTTCGGTGCTTGTGAGGCCATCTGCTGTCATGAGACGGGACCCCCATGGAAACTCCATATCTGGCCAGTTTGGGACATCTACTGTGCGGGCTTTTGGGGCCGCAGCCGTATCCACATCCTGCTTGACGTCCAGCATCTTTTTCCGTTTGCGGGACCGTTTTGCTTTCGGGGTCGGCTTGGGCAGTGTCTGCGACTCCGAGGATTCGACCTTGACCAGGACCCTGCCACAGCCCTCGACCTCGACGGGCAGCAGTTGCGCAGACGACGGCCGCCGATGGAAAAAGGCAGCCAACCGCGCTTTCTTGCGCTTCTCGGCTTCGGTCAACGCCCCAGAACCCGGGTCTTCGGCCGTAGCGTCTCCGAGTGGTTTGGGCGCTTCGGTATCTCCGTCAACTTTCCAGGAAGGTTTGTCAGATCGCTGTACGATTGGGGACAGCGTTAGCCAGCGGCGAGATCTAGCCGCCTCATGGCAAAGAGGCTAACTTACATAGTTTGCGTAGCCACCCGCCATCAGCCTCTCTTCAAAGCTCTCGTCTGACGTTTCTTGGAATAACGCTATCCGTTTGCCCTTTGTAGGACTGTCGATGGTGCCCATGTTGGCCGACCATAGCAAAGCGTCTTTAGCGCCTGATTCGGAAGCGAGGGTGGGTCCACTACTCTTGGGGCTGCCTGAAGCCAAGCGTGTTGTCCGTTTGAAGTAGTCGGGCCGGCGCAGTTCGGTTGTGGAGGGATTGCTGTCAATCAGCTGGGTGGTGTCCGTCCCCGGTTCGTCTTTGATTCTGACCGACGGGGGACTCATCGTTGGTATATTCGAACCAGGATGAGACGGTCCAGAGGAGTGTTCGGTCGATCGCCATTGTAAAGGTGTGATTGGACGAGATTCTACCATAGGAGTTATGGGACGTGTAGATACCTGTCGTGAGGGTGTACGTGGTGTGGAAGCTCTGTACGGAATGAGAACTTGTTCGTTCTGGCGCGTATATCTTGACATACCGCAAGTCATCCCTACTGCTTCTGTGTCTTTGGTGGTGAGATGTGTGAGAGCCTGGTTACGATGGACCCGCTCACTCGTCATGGCTTTTGGTACGCCCAAGCTGAGGCAACGAGTACGGTTTACTACCGCGAGACCGAGCTACGAGCGGACTATGTATCCGTGAGAATGATATCAGAATGCTTTGGATCCGACACACCTAGAATCTGGTGTCGGAATTGAATGTGATCGAAGGGGTGCGGGTGAGGGTGAAGATCTACAACCGTCTGTGAGATGAGGTTATCAGCCGAGCGAGCAAGCATACGGATGGAATTCAAACTCGGTCGGTAGCACATCCGACGCGTGATCAGGCGGTAGGCTGCTGTACACGTAGATTACGACTGGGAACCCCTAACGTGGTGCAAACTTACTTTTGCGAGGAAGTAGGGGTTCTCGTAAGGAGATAAGATGTCATATTTCCAGGACTGAAACGGTCGCATGTCAGCCATGCGCCCACAGTGTGATCATAAGAAACACAAGAGGCCCGAGTGGTTGGAAAATGGAGAGGATGGTCGAAGAATGCATCGAGCTAAGACGTACCTATGCGGTGTGGGGAGGTGGCTTGGCTTGTGATGCGCTCCCGGCGTGGGGACTGTCCTGGAAGGTGCATTGCTATCCCATTCCGACAGATCAGAATGCAAAATTCATAAATGAAGGGGAATGAATGAGCGCACCTCGTGAGACTGCCAGACGGATGTGCGCCACCATTCTCGTCTCCAGGAGCTTGCAAACGCTTGTCCGAGTAGTGTGGCCATCCTGTGAGGTCAGTGAGCAGCGCTCTCGATTTGGACTTGGGTGGTGTGATGACCGGTGAGGGGGACAAGACAGGAGAAGTCGTGCGCTCGGTACTCGAGATATGAGGGTCTGACTGTATGCGCTGATCCATGCCGGACATGGCGATATCGCTGTGTCTGCACTGTTTATGACAGCAAAGAACGTCACCGCTCGAGAAAAGAGAAAAATGCTTGAAACGGGTCTGGTCTTCGAGGAACGAGGCGAGGCTACAATTAGCTGATGTAATGCGATATGATTGGTCAACTAATTAGACGGATTTGGAAATGTCGCGTTGCCATGCGCAATTCGCAAAGAACAGTGCGTGCCATTGAATTCTACAGCGGAATCGGTGCGTCTCAACGTCGGATCTTCGCGGTTGCTTCACGGATCTTTGGCAGGGGGTCTGCATCTTGCACTCCGTCGGAGCGTGCCCGGCGCAAAGGTGGTGGCTGCTTACGACTGGGACCAGACCGCGTGCCAGGTGTACGGCGCAAATTTTGGCACTGACGTTGTTGACAAGGTCAAATTTTCAGCCGACGTTGACGCACTGATCCTGAATATGGTCATATAGACGGACATTGCGACGCTCACTGCTCCTGGCCTCGCTCAATTGAATGCTGATCTCTGGCTTCTGTCACCGTCCTGCCAGCCGTACACCGTGCTCAACCCATTGGCCAAAGGGGAAGACGATCCACGCGCGCAGTCGTTCTTGCATCTCATAAACAATGTCTTACCTGGACTAGCGACACTTGACAAGCACCCACGTTACGTGCTCGTGGAGAATGTCGCGGGATTTCAAGTACGTGTACAAGAAGAAAGCTAAGCTTGCGTGTTCTGAATAGACGAAAAGGACTCTACGACGCGAAACCACCTCGTATCTACGCTCCAAAGGCTCGGATACGTCACAGCAGAGTTTGTACTGAATCCACTGCAGTTTGGCATCCCAAACTCGCGATTGCGATATTACCTCCTCGCGAAACTCTCCCCGCTTGAATTTGTCGGACTTGATCCGGCTTCATCCGATCGTTTGCTTGACCGTATTCCCCCACATGAGTTCGAACAAACGTCATATCCTGCCTCGTCAGATCTAAGGCAGTATATAGATCCGACGATGGATAACGAGGCGTCTGCCCAGTTTAGAATACCAGACCGCGTCCTGGCCAAGTGGGGCCGCTTATTTGATATCGTGTTGCCATCTGGCACCAGAACTTGTTGTTTCACTCGAGGTAGGCGATCCTTTACCGTGGCTTGTTGAGCCTATTCACAGACACCCCAGGGTACACCCAACTTGTCGAGCGCGCCGGCTCCATTCTCCAAATGAACGAGGACCTTGATGTGTGTCAATTTGATCTAGTCTATCAAATCTCGCTTATCAGCACCCTAGACCACACAGGTTTTTGATGCGTTTTTACGCGAGCGGGAAAATGAAGGCGAAAATGCCGTGCGAATGTTAGATTGCCTCGAGCTCCGATATTTCACTCCAACGGAGCTCCTCCGTATTTTCCACTTCACTGGGACGGATGCATTCCAAACCGAGTTTGTATGGCCACCGGGTGTGTCGACCAAGTCCAAGTATCGAT
>JBBPUC010000597.1:0-14945 GCA_038094375.1 Tubosaeta aff. heterosetosa
GAACGTAAGAGCGCTGGACTGATAAGGAGGTATGGATCTTACAGAACGGGAAGAGCGTCTGCCCTGGACAACACGAGGTTCTATTGGTGGTGTGCTGGTTCTGGCAGCCGTAGCACCACTGGTAGAGTGATGAGTGGTACTCTCTTGAAGCTCACATGCCTCAGATAGCCCATTCTGTTCACATTTGCGACAGGCATTGGCCCCAGGAAGTATTTCACACTTTACTTTCTGAGATCAACACCGTGTACAGGCTCCAAGTCGCCTTTTCTTGCCTGGAAGGTGAGAACTTGAGCAATGAAAGTACGCATAAAAAATACCTTACCTGCATCGGTGGGATATTGTATTTCCGCAGTGGATGACACTGCAGAGTGTTTGCCAATGGCAACGTTGATGGCTCTTTGCTTTGGGGGTATGGTTGGTTGGGCAGGAAGTCGTACAGGTGAGGAATAGGGCAGCACAGGCCACTGCTTTCGCATGCGGCCATGCACAACACCTCATGTTTGATAGGGTTATCGATAAGAGTGATCAGTCATCAAATAGAATTTCGCAGGACAACATATTCGAGACAACAGAAAACTATGTAACCAGTTCAATAGCCACAATGTACATACCAGCCTAAAATGTCAGTGGGCGTGATCAAATACAGCGCTTTCAAAAGTGTGATATAGATATCTTCATCTGACATTGCCATCATTGCCATCCGAGCGTATTCACCATTCCTTCGTAAATGATATTTCATGGCGGAGAATGCCAGCTCAATTGGATTGAAGTCAGGCGAATAAGGTGGTAAGAACTCGCAGCGCATGCCTCTACCAAAACTCACATTAGATACATTTTAGATTGTCATATCAAAATAAAGTCTTACCTGGCATGAATCAACTCCTGGATGTCCGGATGTTTATGAATCTGGCAATTGTCCATTACGATGACAGAATTCGGAGCAGGGAAGGGCTGCATGTTGTCGAGAAGTCGTTCGATGAAGTGCTTGAATGTATTACCACAAAAGGAGCCCTCGACGACATCACAGTGTAGGATTCCATCGTTGAGAGAGATGGCAGGTAGAACAGAGAACCTACAAATCATCAGTGACAAATACAAACTCAAGACACGGACATACCGACGACCACGCACAAAGAAAGCCTTCCGCTGTGCCTTGGTGCCACGAATAGACCAGGCATGGCCACGATAAGTAGTACGACGGTCCACGGAGCTTTCATCAACAAAAACAAGCTGTTCGGGCTCATACAGACTGATTCGCACCAGATAATTTGATCGCTTTACTGCTGACCTTTCCACAGCTACTCGTGTGATCTATATAGTAAACCCACTAAGTGTAGAACTAGTCAGCCATATTAGTCACATACCTTTTTCATTGTAAATCCTTTTTGATGAAGTGCTCTCCAGACCGTGGAACGAGAGACCTGAACACCAGTTGATATGGCCAACATCTCTTGGAGCTCATCCAAGTATAAATCCAGGGACTTCTGGATGGTGCCTAAAAGGAACTGGGGTAGTTCAGCCATTAGCACCACCCAATGTACAAATTGACAATGATCAATCAACTAATCAAACTTACCTCAAGATCAACGTCTTTCAGGTGTTGATTCTTGGTTTGGTCTCATTTGGCTGGTTTGTTATCTTCATTGGGGACCGTCCCATATGCTTGAAAGTGAGCGAGAACCTGTTGAACTGTCTGGATGGAGACATCCAGTCCCATAGCAACTTGCTCTTGGTCCAACATTCGGGAGAGCTGTACAATGGCCCACTGAATTTCTGAGCAGGTTTGTTGGCCTTGGGGCATGTCTACCACAAATTTTAGGTAGTCAGAACATACGTAGCAGCTGGATATTCACCTGTAAGAAAATACCGATGAATCCCGAAAATCGAAATGCCGAAAGCTTGTTATTTTTCCACCGGTTGAGTCGGGGCGTGTTCTCTAGAGTATCCCGAGTCGATTGGTATCTTTTCCGACGAATTCCGGTGAGTCGTTGAGGCGCTAGAGTGGAGAGAAGATGGATGTCGAATTTATGACTAAGATTCCCACGCCGCCAAGCTAAGTGAAAACTACAGTAATCTTAATTTATTGGTCTTTGTGATGTGATAGCTGATCTGCTTCAAAAAAGAGCCCGTGTCCTAGGGCCTTTTAAGTAGTTGCTTCGACAATATCCTAATGCCAGTCCTCGCTAGGCCTGTCCTTCTTTGCGTTAACATCACTCCAGGCCAGAGGCTGAAATTACTCCACCCATCGCTACTCTCCCTCTGGAATCACCTCCTGAATCCACCGCACCTCTTAAAAAGCTGGTTACCAAACACCGGTTTCGTGTGTATGGCTACAAGGTGTCACACGATTGGCTACTCGAGTTTGGACGAGACTGCAACCTCCTAGTGCATGTCACGCGTGTCTAACGCCTAGTCGGGCGACCTCATAGACAGACTAACCATGTCTAGCCTGAGGGTCAACCTCACGGATGAAAATGAGTGTCATCATGGATCGTTTATACCATTTGAACATGCTGACCAACGCTTATTGCAGTATGGAATGACCAGCCTTGTTGATACAACACGCATTGCTCCATGACCAGTTGAATCCCGCATCCCGTATGGTCATGAGTGTAGGTTTATCGTCCTCCCACTAGTGGAAATTCCTAATATGAAGAAAGCTGTGGATGTGGTGTGGCGGAACCATTCCCCCACTTCTTGTTTGAGATGAAATGATTTCCGTGAAAATTGGGGCGGTTGCGAAAGCGGAGGCCAGCCCTGATTTGTTGCAGAGACAACCAGATACCATGTTAGCATGTATTAATGGAGAATCACGAATGGTATCGACGACAATTGTGCTGACCATCTCTTTCGTCTTTTCGAGCCAGAGATACCAACGATATTTTTCTGTGAGAGGGTATCAAACAAAGGGTATCGTCGTCACGAATCTCCAGGTTAGATGACTGAAGTCTTCTGCCTCGAATGCGTCTATTGTGTCATTACGGTGCCCCATACCATGAGACCTCGATTGCCTAAGCGACACCTGTTAGCATACCGAGCCTATATGGATTGAAGAACTACCTTATTTGCGATGTTTAAAGTGTCCTCCCGTCCTCCCACTCCTACCTGTTTAACTAGCGGGCTTTATAGAGATCAAAGCAAATGCATCTTTTAATGCGTCCAACACACCGCTTACGAACTGCTTCGTAAGGTGAAATGTGACTCGTTCAAGGAAAGTAGAGTTCGGAATCGCACCTCCTTGGCAAACACTGTCGCGAGCATACTACGCGCACAAGAGCCCGACGGGCAAGTACATGATGAGCTGTACCATTGAACCCCGAGATCCAATGCTTCTGGCATCTGAAAGCTGATCTCGTTTCAAGGTCGAGCACGGCACGTTCAATCAATGGACACTGCCACACTGGGAGGTGGTACGGTAAACCGGCGAGGCTGTGCTTGCTTGCACTCATCCATGCATCGAATGCTTTACATCGAGGAGATTCTTCTCCATATATTTGGTCATTTGGCTCCCCCTACTACAGAAATACTCCCAAACGAAAGGTGCAGCTATACGACACACCTGGTTGCGCTGGCCAGAACATGTCAAACATTCAAAGAGCCTGCCCTCGATGTCCTTTGGGAGGAGTTAGATGACTTCAGCCTCCTGTATCTGTGTCTTCCTGGTGTGGGTGTCGGTTTCAATCACGTACGTGCTGGTTTTCATCGCCATGTCTATTGCGAATTTCAGTGTGTGCTCTATTCAGCACGGCGGTTACTCATTCCAGAGGCCACTGACTGAAGCAGAGTGGAACACCCTTCGAGGCTACACCCGTCGCATTTGGCACATACGCAAACCTGGTTTTTCTTTCCCTAGTGTTGTGGGGGTAGTCTTTACGTCGGCACCCTTCACCCCACTATTCCCAAGCCTGCGATCAATAGTCTGGGAATCTTCTGAGGCCCCATTGTCTGCGGTTATGGCGCATGTTGCCGTCCCATCATTGGTCTCATTACAACTCAAGTCTAGCGAACCACCCTCACCCCCAGGGGTTTTCGATATCATTGGGGAACGTTGTCCAAATATAAAGCAGTTTCAACTGTACGATTATTCCTCGGGATTACTGGATGAGTCAATCTCTCGCCAAGTGTGCTGCTGGAAGAATCTCCAATGCGTGGATTGTCGCCAAGTCACCTTGAGCGTTGATGCAACGCTGCACCTCTGCTCTATGCCTACTCTAACGCAGCTCTCGTTTATATTGCATCCCGATTTCGACAACCATCTCTCGCATTTTGACCTCCCGTACGTCTTCTTTAAGCTAGCCATCTTGGAAATCGAATCCAGGCACCTGAGATCCATCACGAGTCTTGTTTCGCACATCCGCCTTCCCGCAATCAAGAATCTTAGCCTTCATGCTTCAGAGTGCGCCCCTAGACGAGATGTCCAAGCACACTGGACTGCCGTTCAAAAGGCATGTCGATCCAGTGGTCTCACCCACTTGTCGCTCTCTAGCTGTGTCCGTGGAATCGAGGAGTCGATTGCCTTCAATGGATGCCTCACGTTGGATGATCTTCTTCTTTACAAGGACTTTGGCAACCTCCATAAAATACAAGTCGATCTCGCATGGTCTGTGAGACTGACAGACGCAGACCTACTCGACCTGGTTTCTACATCACCCCGACTTGAAATACTTGCTATCAACCTGGAGATGGGCTGGAACATTGGCGATGACGGTGGCGGAATCACGCTCGACGGGCTGGTCCAACTTCTGAGACAGCGTCCGTATCTAAACGACGTGGCCCTTGTCATCGACATGTGGACGGTTTATGAGATTGACGACCAGCTGAACATATCGCTTCAGGAACATGAATCCATCGTTCTCGACTTCTTGGACTCACATATCTCACCTGAGCTTGTTCCTAGTTTGGTATCCATGTTCTTGAGGCTCGACCTAGATCTTGACTCCATGTTCATTGGCGGTGCTTGTGTGCACCGGGATCTTGGACAGGCACAGGTCGCTCGGGCGCTATGGAGCGATGTGATGATGAAGGTGGAGGAGGCATTTTGTTCAATGTATGGCTAGTGGAGGTGTTTCCCCAGATTTCACAATAGTCGGAGAAGTCATGACCAATATTGGTCCGGATGACTATCAGCTAACGAGATCACGCGTGTTATTTTAGTTGTTAGATCTTTACTGTTCACACTACTTCAGCCTTCTTTGTTTTTGAATCATATTTAGATATTGTTCTTCCACCAACACAATCAATGAACCGACCATCACCGACCTCAAATACCGTGTGCTCACTTCAAGGCAGAAGTTTGCTTCATCGCAAGATCTGGTCCCAAGCCTGATCAAACCGGGCTCTCTACCTTGCATATCGGAGTCACATCTATGAGTCATGTGAAAGGGGATGAGAAACCCGCACGCAGTGCCTATCATAACAGGCGAAACTTGCAAATGATGGCAATTTAACTTCTCACCTGCAGTCACCCACGGCGGACATGCACCGAGTGCTTTATATCGAAGAGATTCTTTTCAATGTCATTATTTGGTCATTTGGCTCCTCCTACAGAAAAATACAAACACCAAAGGTGCCACTATACGACACACCTGGTTGCGCTGGCCAGAACATGTCGAACATTCAAAGAGCCTGCCCTCGATGTCCTTTGGGAGGAGTTAGATGAGTTCCTTCCCCTGGTTCAGTGTCTTCCAGATACACGTCGTTCTGATATCGATTCCAGGGTAGGTGACAGATTTCGTCCCAACGTCTGTTATGAATTTCATTGTGTGCTCTATTCAGCGTGGTTGTTACTCGTTCAGCAGGCCACCGACTGGAGCAGAATGGAACACCTTTCGAAGCTACACCCGTCGGGTTTGGCACATATGCAGCACCTATCTCAGAATGAATCCCCTCAATCCCAGTGTGCTGTCGGTAGTTTTTATATTGGCACCCTTCTCCCCACTATTCCCAAGCTTGCGATCAATAATCTGGGATTCTTCTCAGGCTCCATTCCCTGCGGCACATGTTGCTGTCCCCTCGTTGGTCTCGTTACATTTCAAGCCTAGCGAGCTTTCTTCACCTCCAGAGGTGTTCGATATCATTGGGGAACGTTGTCCAAATATAAAGCAGTTTCGGCTATATGGTTCTCTTCCAGGATTACCACATGAGTCAATCTCTCGCCAAGTATGTTGGTGGAAGAATCTTCAATGCGTGGATTGTCATCAAGTCACCCTGAGCGTTGATGCAACGCTGCACCTCTGCTCTGTACCTACTCTGACGCAGCTCTCATTCAAATTGCATCCTGACTTCGACAACCATATCTCACATCTTGACTTCCTGTGCGTATTCTCCAAGCTAGCCATCTTAGAAATCGAATCCAGACACATGAGATCCCTCACGAGTCTCGTGTCGCGCATCGAGCTTCCCGCAATAAAGGATCTTAGCTTCCTTGCTTCAGAATACACCCCAAGACGAGATGTCCAAGCACACTGGACCGCTGTTCGAAAGGCGTGTCGATCCAACACCCTCACCCACCTGTCGCTCTCTAGCCGTGTCCGTAGAATCGAGGAGGCGATTGTCTTCAACGAATGGCTCACGCTGGGCGATCTTCTTCTTTACAGAGACATTGGCAACCTCCATGAAATACGGGTCGATCTCACGTGGTCTGTGAGACTGACAGACGCAGACCTACTCGACCTTGTGTCTACGTCACCCCGACTTGAAATACTCGCTATCAACAAGGAGACGGGCTGGAATATGCGCAATGACGGTGGCGGGATCACGCTCGGTGGGCTGGTCCAACTTCTGAGACGGTATCCGTATCTAGAGAACGTGGCCCTCGTCATCGACACGCGGACGTTTACTGGGATTGAAGACCAGCCGGACGTATGGATCCCGGGATATCGTCTCATCTCTTTCGACTTTTTGGACTCGCATATCTCACCTGGGCTCGTTCCTAGTTTGGTATATGTTTTCTTGGAGTTCGACCTGAATCTTGATTCCACGTTCACTGGTGGCGCTTGCATGTACCGGGACCTTGAAGAGGTTAGAGTTGCTTGGGAACTATGGTGGAGTGTGAAGAGTCAGATGTTGGAAATAGACGACCGAGTGTACTCGTGGTCTACACGAGGCCCATAGTATATCTTGGTTTTCGAAATTACTAATATCGTAGTGTGGAGTTATATTGTACCTGTTATCCACCCGTTGCGCAAAACCCCCGTTTTTTCCAGCATGAGATGGAGGTGTTTAAAGTGATGTATGACACTCAAGATGTTAGCGACATTTGCCCGAAGTCACAAATATTTTGAGATAATCATGCATCCGGCAGATATTATAATTACACTATCATACCCCCAGGAGTATACAAATCCAACAACGCTCCAACAACTAGGGCTTTGCACTGCGAGGACGTTTCGAGCTCCGAAGCTCTGGTGAAGGACTCGCAGCTCGCTTCGAACTCCCTCTCGATTCTTCAACCTTTTTTTGCATATTGCGAAGAAGGTTAGCATGTCTCGCCTCCTGCCTCTCCGTCATATAGGTGAGGGGGGGAATCGGCAGATTTCGGTCAGCCTTGTCATCCGTAGGCCAGGTCTTGTTTAGCGCATCTTGCATCTCGTCGATAAAGAACGAGGAAGACTCCAGTTTTTGGAGATCCTCGTCATAATCGTTGATTTCTCTACGAAGCCGGTCTAATTTCCTGTCGGAAATTGTCAAATCGTTTGCCCTCTCACGGTCCTTGGCTGTCGGTGGCCGTGTTGCGTAGTGCGACTTGAAGGGCATGCTCAATTCTATGATAAGATCATGTAGCGGCGTGTCATCCCTAGGCTTAAAATCCGGTGATGGATATGAGCCTCCCCGTAGAGCTTCAGACTTGCCAAGTCCCCCTTTCTCGCCACGTCCTTTTATGAAATCGCATTCATCGAATTTCCGCAACGCTCGCGTTCGGTCAGTAGGCCAGAAGTTTTCGTCGGCCGGGACGTAGCGCAGAGTCATCCATCCTAGAACGTGCAGGAATGACTCCAGATCATCTGTGAACGTGTGCCGCCTCCGAGGGTTCCCCAGCAGTTTTGCAGACATGAATTGCCATGTTCCCTACTCAACCGGTCGCTCATCAATGCAAGACAGAAACACGAACGGACAACATACCGTGCGATCTGGCCGTGTCCTTCTGATCTCGTTCAGATCCTTTGCCATCTCCCAGTCGATCAATAACCCCCTGCCTTCCTTTGTCAGGATGATATTACCCATGCTAATGTCGCGATGCAAAAGGTTCGACACTTCGTAGGCGTGCGAGTGAGCTATGGATTTAAATTTCAATATAGAGTTGGATTAGCGATCAATGCAAACCCACCTATCAACGCGTCCATCACACCGCTTACGAGTTGCTTCGTACAGTCAAATGTGACTAGGGCTCGACCCACCACTCCCTGGAGAAGTCGGTAGTGTTGGAACGGACAGACCTCAGGCTCCACACATAGCCATTTCTCCCCGACAAACTCTTGCGTTCTTGTCTTCCCTCCTTCAACGTCCCCGCCAACGACAAGATCCGGGATGTTGGGGGTGTTGTTCTTGTGGAGTATTTCGTAGATCTTGTGTTCCGGCATGATTTCATATTCTGACGAGTTGGACAAGTACCGCCACGTGTCCTTCAAGAACATCAATTTCTCGTCTTCATACCACGACCCTTCTTCTACTCCAGGAGATACTTCTTGCCCGCTCGAGGCTCGCTTGATTTTCCTATCTGTGGCCAGAGTTGGAATCCATACAGCAGGGGTGGTGCGAGTAAATCGACTGGCGAGTGATCGGTTTATAGCCGGCGGTCGAGGACCATAAGCGAATCCTTTCCCTTCCTGATCTGGAATCGTGTATCTGTAAAGTGGAACCTGATTGTCTTCGATCCCAAGGTGCTTCCTCACTCGCGCCGCGTCCTCGGGTCGTAGGTCCGCTGACTGCACAGTATCGTCATGTCCTCGCTGGGCTGCAGACATGTGGTCGAACCGCCATAAGAAATCGGCCATGAGTGTTGGTTCCTCCCTGTATTTAAACGCGGCCGTCACAATCGTACCAGCCCTGTCCCATCGGAGGAACCGAGCATAGTCGCCTTCGACCAAGATTGAAAAGGAGAAGTTCCGAAATTGCATGCTGTGCTGAGCCCCGGCATAGTGTACCATTTGTCCTCGTGTATCCGACCCTTCGATGGTGTCTGGGACGAATGTCCCTTTTTCGATTGCGGAAAGACGCGCTTCCTCCGATGAATCCGCAGGATCCTGGAATGCGGGGCCATCTACGCTTGCTTTGAATTCCACCCAGAGTTCCATCTGTGAGAAATCGGTTCTCTTTGGAGCCGAGATACCATCGATACGGTCGTAGATCGCTATGTCCGTCTTGAGCTTCACACCATTCGCCGTGTCTTCCCTACTGCCTGTATTGACAGCGTGTAGGTGAGGCATCCATTCTTGGATCGCAGTGATCTGACACCGTTGTTAGTCACACAACTGGCACCGAAGGGAACACGAGTACTCACAAATCTGTTATATCGTGCGGTCTCTGTCCCGTTTTGAGGGACGTCTTGAAAGGGGTCCTCTGGAAGATCTGGCAATGGCACATCGGTGCAAGGGACGAGTTTTTCCAAGAAGAGTTCGACGGGCATTGGGCCCCACCAACGACCTCGCATCTCGATATCTAATTCTTTTCGTGCCACTTCGAAGTTGTAAGGCTCGACGGTGAATGCCTGGTTTGGACCGTGCTTTCTTTTGAATGGAGAGGACTCAGTGGCACCTGCAGGACGGGTAACGGGTTGGGTACCGACTGCGTCGGCGTGCTCGGGTTGAGCAGAGGTTCGTTCCTGATGAGTATTCGACATGTTAACAGAGACACAACGGAGAGAAAATTCGACGAACGAGTGAGGTTCAGGAGATGAAAGTATTTATCCTGGAAGAACGGGTGACAAGCTGTGGAAATGAATCCAAATCTCGAACATAAGTCTATTGTTCTACTCACATGAACGTGAATTATCTGTGGTGACTTGAGGATGGAGTGAAGATTGGTGGGACCACGACGATCAAGTCCACCGCCAAGACGCGTCTCGGTCAGGTGATCGTACCACACTTGCCTTTTTCAGACAACGATCATTCTAGTGGAGGCTTGCGATTGGAGCCCGGCTGAGCGTCCATCAACACCGTAGGTCCTTGGCAGACACATTAAACTGGGTTTCATTTGATGCCAGGAATTTATAGCCAGGACTTTGACCCTAGGCATTTCTTAATTGCATTTGTCGTTGCGTACTCATTAATCAGCCTTGAGTATGTGCCCGTGGAGATCATGAAGACGACATGGACTTGGATGGACACAGAACATTTCCACCTACGTGCTGACCATACTAGTTTCGCTATGAGCTTGCGCACAATGCCTGGTCCATCATTTAAGGTTCTTCGCGTCACGCGTGTCTAACAAATCTGGCAACCTCATAGACAAGCTGGTTACCAGATTGTCTAATACCATCGTGTCTGGCATGACCACAACTACAGGTCTCAGATGCTGCGTCGTCTCCATGCGCTGCAGAACGCCAACCAATTTCAGATATTCGCGTCCCGCAGAATAGTTCTCTAGGTATTTCCGAAATTCAAATCATCATTTCGACCATTGATTTCCTTCCATCACATTTGAGCGCGAACTCATGCGTTTGACTCACCTTGAAGCGGATCAAAGACAGTAGTACAAGATATTGAGTTGAGTTTCTTGACAAATTGATTCCAGTAAACTGGGTCACGCGACAACGTAGGTACTGGATATCAACAGCCATCGGACCAAGTCTCTCCAAAGTACAATGTGGGAGAGTTTGGAACGATGCTGCGTCATTCCTCCTTTGGATGTCCCAAAGGTTTTCTTGCAGCAGCTTCTGAACCTCACGATGTCGGCGATCTTCGGGTATCGAATTATCTCCAACATCAGTAAATGATACCGGGACCGATAATGACAAGTGATTAGTCCAAGAGTTAGAACTAATGAAAGAATCCGGAAGGACGAGGCAAGTTCGCTACACAAATGACTCAGAAGACAAGAAGACAACGATAACAGATTCACCTGCAAGAGGGTTACTAACATGTCATCCAGCCTCGCGAGTTGCCCTTGCGCTGATGACCGAGTTTTTCAAACGTGGTTAGATTGCGTTAAATGATGACAGAACAAATTAACTTCACAATACATGTATCAGCACAAGGTCGGATGAGTGCACGACTTATAAGCATACGCGAGATGGCCTATGAAGCTAACCCGAGCAAGGTTGCCATCGTTTAGTGGACTAACCACAAGAGGAACATGCGGCTGCCGACCAGACCATCTGAATAAAAGAGCCGTAGTAATCGGAGACTGTTGAGACTCAGATGTAAGCCCTGCGGTACTACATACAGTACTACCTAGTCACGTGTCCTAGATCCCTTGTACCCGTACGACGTAGTCACCCCAACAGAGCGTGGTCCAGTTCGCTGTCCGCCCGTCTCTCAGTGTTTCCCGCCGTTGGCCACGGCAGGTTTCTATCAGATCGGCACAGTTATGGACATGATCGAAACCACATTGTGACGAATTACCTTAAAAAATAACTCGCCAAAATAATGCTGCCTAGCGCTCCTCACTTTGGATTGAATATAAAGCAGTCGTTCAAGGGGATGCTTTCCGATCTAGACTCTCGTGATCGATGACCTTCGCGTTTCACTCATTGGTAGTCGTCCAGTCGATGCTTTATTGTGCTTGTTCCTCAGACCCACTTGGAACGTGGAGTTAGCTACTGAGAACCATCGAATCATCTACGAACATACCGTCTCGTTTGCACAAGAACTCTCGAAAACCATAGGACACGCGGGATCGCGACATTGTTAGATTGCAGCAAGTAGAGAAGATTCTGTCCTTTCGCCCCATGTGACACACTTTTACCTAACTGGCGCGATAGGACTTCATCGTTTGCGAGGCACATGCCTGATGTTTTGCATTATCAAGAGTGACACGAGATAGCACCTTAAAAGTAAAGGATATGCGTCTTGAGTGGAATGCAAAGTATACTTCGAGGTAAACTTACAGAATAGCGGGAGTATTCTCAGCATGACGAGTAAATATCTCAGTCATTATATACCGCCTCAGCGCACTAGGATCGATGTCGTCCCGCACAGAATTGGGCCTCTGCGACACTCGAGGTCTCTGACTGATGGTATGTGCGAGATTTCGGCGTAGAGCACTTGTTATACACACCGAGACAAACTGGCAGAGGACAAACCCGCTCTTGACATTAGTTACGGAGAGCACATCTTCGTCCTGCCCAGGACACGGAGGATGAAAACCAAGATGGCACAGCCTGTACTAAGATTCTGCGTTAGCTCTGATATATTTGGACGTACGAGGTACCGATGGTGGTGCAAGACACTGGACCAGAGGGCCTCCCGGGACCACTGGAATCGACGAGGGAAGGTAGTCGTAACACGCAGCCACCGTTCAGACCGGATACCCCGGACGATGGTAGCGTCTTTCAGTTTAATAATGACCCTCTGTCACATCCTCGAACGAAATCAAGCGAGATTGTCTGCTCATCATGGTGCAAGTACATGTGCAGCAACCTATGCCATGAAGAAGCCGACGCAGGATTCTGGCCTCACCGGGGCACAAGACGGAGACTAGACCTTATGCACCCCCGTCGTCATCGTCCGTTGCGTCGCGGTAAGGGAGACACAGTTGTGGTTGCTGTCACATTGCAATAGTAGTTTTGCATCGTCACGTTGTGGTCAGAAGACACAAACATAATCCAAGGGCTGCGTGATATCAATCAAAAAGGATTGGATGATGGCTTGGGATCGTCAGAGCACGCTGACTCTATATTGATGAACTGATACACGTCGTGGCGAGAGGTATGGATGTCAGGAGTCGGGATGTTGCTCTCACAACTTGGTCATTCGGTTCATACCAGTGATAATAATATAGAAGCTCAACAAGACATCGAGCAATCAACAGGCAGAACAACGATAACAGAAACTCGGATGGAAATATAAGAAAACAATAATAATCGTGGAAGAAATCAAAGGACATCCAGCACCCGCACGCTCTGTATCAAAGTATCCAACGTCACCGACGTGATCTCCTCCGATATCTGAGCAGTGATCACACTCTCCGCAACGATCCGCTTGTACTCTGCATTCCGTCTGCTACCCATAAGCAAAAGCCCACCAAAGGGCTGTCTCAGTCGAGCGAGGAATTTGTACACGTGCGTCTCCTCATCCAACGGGGACAAGGGCAAACCATCATCCGGAGCATGCTCATCGACATCCGCGGTATCAGAGAGCTCAGGGAATGAATCTGTGGATGGAAAGCCGTCTAGCACTGAAACTTCTTGCTCCTCCGGTGCGAACTCTACCCCGCTGCCACCAGTGCGTTGGTCAAGAAGAAAGCCGACCCAGGGGTGAGCAAGATATAGATATCCAAGCCTTTTGAGGTTTAGCTTGGTCTTGATATCCACTGTCCCAAGCCCGGCGGCCTGTGCACAAAACACATGTTCTGATCCCTTCCAAAGGCCCGATATGTTCTTGAGCTTGAAAGCAAGGCATGGAAGTTTCATCCGTTGCCCTGCAAAGCACGGCACAAGCAGCCTATCTAGTTCGTCATGCAATCTTGTGGCCAGGGCCAAATCAAGCGGGGAAGTCTGCAGCACTTTGGTGATCATGTTCATCTCGGCATCAGCGATAACTGGCGGAATATGCGAGATCAGTGGCTGGCTGAAAACGGTGATCGTGGCCGGAAGGCAGCTGTTGAAACTGTTCGAGGTTCCCGTCCACGCAAGGATACTTGCATCCCCTGAACTCGTAAGCAACTGAGACAATAAGCGGCCAAGCGCCTTGTCTCCTTCACCATATGCGACCAATAGCGACATGGAGAATATCCCGAGTAAGGAATATGCGGTGTCCTCGATTTGTGCTGTCTGTCGTGTGGAGGCCAGACGGTGCTTCTCCCGTATGTCGCTCAGCCCGGGACGAATTGCCTGCAAGGCTGATGCCGAGACACCTATTGCTTCCTCCATCTCCGAGATGATTTCAGGCGCCTCCTTGTGGTTGTAAACAGTGAGACCCAGATATGGTGTCCAGTCCTTGGCGTAGAATCGAACCACCTTCGATGCGTGATACTCCTGCAATGCCCACACTCTCGAGTTCCAGATACTCCTCACCAAAGCACCAGGATTCGCCAGACCGTCGACATCAAAGAGGAAGACAATCGTCATCGCAGATCCCTCATACCACTTGAACATGTTGACAAGCGCCACCTGGAGCACGATGGGGTTTACTTTGTTAATACAACACGTGTCGCCCCATGCCCAATGAAACCCCTCTTCTCGCACGATCGTGCAGAACATTCGGAGTTTGTCGTAAGCAGGAAATGCCGCGAGGTCGTACACCGCAATTTTGGTGATATGTTCATACAGAGGCTCGTAGGACTGCCACGTGTGCGATAACGTGGCATAACGGTAGTATTCCCTGACTTCTTGTTCGATAAGAGCGTCGTCAATATGTGTGGTCATAGAATAAATGAGCTCCGTGAAGCGAGGCGTCGACTCGAATGCAGCAGCCTGCTCTGATTTATCGCAGAGGCAACCAGAATGAACGTTAATAAGATCTAGTGGGGAGTTACGAATAGTATTTTTTATGGCGGTACGGATCGATTCTTGGATATGTTCTGGATGAACATAGCGATAAGATCGCTCTATGCGAAGTGTCAGAGGAAACGTATTAATATAATGCGGATTATCCTTACCACGAACTTCGGGATCGGGCGACTCCGACATCTTCGATAGCATAGTCTCAAACGCCTCCATGGCATCTGAAAAACTTCCCGCACCACGCAAAGCATGATGCTTCCTCTCATAGCCTAGTGGGGAGCATGGATCTAGATTGATTATCTGGTAGTACCCATTAGCATGCGCGAACCCGAATGAATTGAGA